>WURT03599256.1:0-20530 GCA_009936505.3 Holothuria glaberrima
TCACTTACTTCGCGCAGTGTGGTTCTGATTTACCCCAAGAACTGAGTAAAAAATTCACTTAAACAAGCAAGATGAAACGATTTCCTAAAAAAGTAGAAATTCTTGGAAATATATCCAACTCAAATTTAGCCATATGTAGCACCATTTTGCATCTATCCCACCTTACGTTAGCAAAAATTTTCCAAAGTGTAGGGGCCCCCTCCCCTTAGACCCCTCTCCCGGGACGGCGATTCGCATATGGTGAAAATCCCCCCCCCCCGTCTTTGGGAGATGGATCCACGTCCTTGACTTGGGGCAACTTTTTTGAGATTCGGGCAAAAATTTTCTGCCCCCCAAATTGGAAGAGTCCCGTACGCCTTTGTTTCTACTGTTCACCTTTCCAGGGGCAGGATTTGGTGTCTTATAAGTGGGGAGCAAACCTGTGCGGAATACCAATTAGCGTTGAAAGCGCCGCTGGAGTGCGAAGTGCTCCCTTGAAGGCATGAGATTCAAGGTTCCGCCCAAGGGACCCTGGTGGTGTCCATGGCAACGCCTTGGTGGAGGTCCCGGAAGCCCTGAGGTATTGAAAGAATTAAAACCATTAGAATGAAGCATTTGCTTATCTCAAAACTAATAAGATATGCACTAAGCAGTTTAGAAGAATCACATTTTGACTATTTTACTACTAGCTTCAATCACAATAGCGGTCATTTTTGGTGATGAAGGGGGTTTGGATTGTAGGTGGTTACTATGATGATAGAAGAGTCTGTACGATGTTCTAATTTCAAAATGGAATTACTAATCACTTCCTGGACAGCTCTTTTTGCCATACCTCTATACAAATCTTTGACAAATAGGAATAGCCAGACAGTATAACCTAAAACGGCTTCTCAGCTTCTTTTCCAAAGGAAATGGACATACTCCTTGTCACACGTGCGACAAGAAGTCGGGAT
This sequence comes from Holothuria glaberrima, assembly GCA_009936505.3. NCBI lineage: Eukaryota > Metazoa > Echinodermata > Holothuroidea > Aspidochirotida > Holothuriidae > Holothuria > Holothuria glaberrima. Next base: position 933 of record WURT03599256.1, read on the forward strand.
GAACGAACAGACTTCTTGTCACACGTGTGAGAAGAAGTCGGGATTATTGGCAACAATGGTATTCTCTCTGGCATTCTCGTGTTCTATCCCAACGGAAACAGAATACATAAGCATATAGTTTATCTATTTTGAAATTAAAAGTTGTTTTGTACGAACAATTATGGTATATGCAAGATGAATCTACAGAAGTAATCACGAAACAAATATGACAAGCGAAGGAGGGCGAAGCTCGCCGAAGAAAAAAGTATTTATTTTAGTCTATTGCTTTTATCATTGTTTGAGTGCATTGCTATCCATTTTATCAACCTCTTCTACTTTTCCCAGGCAAGTATTCTTTCTTTTAAGTTTCTTTCTTGTCAATGGTCCGGGAAAAGGGACCACTCAAGTTTTTCATTCTATGAAGTGTTTTGTAATGGTGATGAAAGGTTGAGGGTGATGGTGTAAAAGACTTTTCAAAAGAAATGAAACTTAATGGTGGTTAGCTCTAACAGAAACATGGCCATGGGTTTCCCCAGTAATAATCTTCCAGGTAGCTAGGTTTTATTAGAGGCTGCATCGTCGTGAGGTGTGACCGGCAAAGCCTTTAACCGCAAGTGCAGAAAGCGCAAAGCCAGAGGCTGAGGACTGAGAGTCATTCTCTCTGGAAGTTTCTTAAATTTGATGGCTTTGTGGCCGTTCTGGACTATTTCTAGAGAAACTTCCCTGTCCTGAGGTATAATTTGAATGTCAATGAAATAGTTTTCTTATCATAGTTGCAGATTTCGGATTCCAACCATAAGCCAATTTTATGTGGATGGTGGTAGTTGTTGGGGAAAGTGAACAGCAGTGGAGGGGGTTGCAAGGGTTTGAAATAAAAGTTTTATCAAGCACTGATCCTAAAAAAAAGTAATGACGAGGCAATGCCACATAAGTTTCACTACGGACAGCGCTACCAACGAGAAACCTACTTTTTGAGCTCATAAGAAGGAAGCCGAAAATTTCATTATCGTGATTCCCTAAACACGGGTAGGTTTCTGAGTTGTGCATGCAAGGACCGTGCATGTACATTTAGTGCCCTGAGTGATCATTTTTCAGAGCTTTTCGTCATAAACGTGTAGAGGGGATCATACACACATGGACAACTGTTTTTAAGGTGGCTAACCGGTATTGTGGCCGAGTGAATAACTACCCTTCAAAGCCTGTATTAAATTATTTATATTATTATTATTATTAACAAAGTTTTCAATAACAGTAGCCCCTTACAGCTCACAAGAAGGAAGCCGAAAATTTCATTATCGTGATTCCCTAAACGCGGGTAGGTTTCTGAGTTGTGCATGCAAGGGCCGTGCATGTACATTTAGTGCCCTGAGTGACCATTTTTCAGAGCTTTTCGTCATAAACGTGTAGAGGGGATCATACACACATGGAGAACTGTTTTTAAGGTGGCTCACCGGTATTGTGGCCGAGTGAATAACTGCCCTTCAAAGCCTGTATTAAATTATTTATATTATTATTATTAACAAAGTTTTCAATAACAGTAGCCCCTTACCTCACCATTATCGAGCTTTGCAATTTAAGTACTTAGTAGGCGGTACGGGGGGCGCGAAGTGCTCCAAGAAGAGAATTCTGGCACTGTTGTGAGAAATATAATAAACGTTTTCCTTTGTTTCACATGGCAATATTTACCATAACATCAAAAATTACCTCATTATTTCTCTGTTTACTTTTCCTTTCGTTTATTGCGTTAATATTTATGTTTATTATTTTTAAGTCTGGAAAAAGTGGGGATAGGGGAAAGATAGTTTACAAACGAAAGCCACGGCGTCATTTGAATTTGAACTTATTCGAGAATAATATACAATATTTGTAAAAAGGACTAATAAAAAGGTTACAAAGTTACAGATGAGACAATATATGTACAAAAAGTTAGTTCACATCAAAACCTAAAAGTCTACAACAGATCATCTAAAATTTCCGATTGTATAAAAATTACTGCTCTGAAGACAAAGGAATTCTTAAATAAGGCTATTCTTTACTTAGGTAAAATAAATGGACTTCTTAGGTCTTTCTTTGATTGCACATTGATCATTACTTTTCGTAGCCATTCTTATACTCATCTTTGGCAGAGACATTTACAGTAAATTTCAGTAAACTGAAATAAGGTGAAAAAATTTTGCAGAGAACTCTTTACAATTTTACAATTCTGTCCTTGTCTTTGTAAAATAAAATGATACCAGACTGGTACTGCATAAGCTGGATGTGGGAGTACAACAGATTTGAAAACACTTTCCTTGGCCTCCTCGTTAAAAAATGCATATTATATTCTAGTCCAGACACACTATAATGGTCTTTGCTTGGGACACTTGGAAAATGATCAGAAAATGTCCGTCTTTCATCAATACATACTCCTCAATATTTGCTTTTAGTAGTACGTACCACATCTGACCCCTCTTTTTTATACATTGTGATTTAGACGAGAGTAAACCTTCATGCTTGGTATTTTTGTTGGTAAAACATATTTCCTTTGATTTCTTAGGATTAAGTATTAAATTCTTTCTATTGCACGTTGAAACGATATTATCTATAGTCTGTTGATAATTTAGTTGATCCCTGGTCACAGTATTTTTGAAATGTTGAACGCCAATGCGGTATCATCAGCATATTTTATAATTGCTGCAAAGTCATTAGACTTAATTTCATTTGTATTTTTATTAAAGGGTATAGCAGACAAAGCCCCCCCCCCCCCCGTGGTTCACCAAACTTAATCTCAGAAGCTTCGGAAAATCCTTGATTAAGTTTTCCTTGCCTTGTCCATCCCTGTAAAATTTGTTCTAACCAGTGAAGTAGCCATGGTTCAATCTTTCAACAAATAATACGCAGCGCACACCACGCAAAAGAAGAAAATGTTAGGCCTATAATACTTAAGGGTGCAACAAGCTCTTTGTCTACCCCTCCAATAAATAAAAAAGGAAACAAGAAAGCAAACAAGCAAACCGGCAGACAGACAAACAATCAAACACACAAGCAAACAATCATAAACAAATACATACAAACAAACAAGGCAAAAATGTCTGGTATATATGCAGTAGTGTAAAATTTTCAATGCCATTTTCAAAATGTTTCCCTACAACAGGAAGGTGATACTTCGGGCAACTCTCCGCCTACAATTAGCTGACTTCTCTGTTCGCCTGCAACCAGGTAGTTGTCAAAGTAGTACCTTGCCGCTGTACCAAACTAATTTCGTTGATAGTATCAGCGTTTTGGGGGAAGCTTAAGTTCGACAGATGGTATACAAATAGCCAATTGCCCAAAGTAGCGCACCTCCCTGTTACAAAAGAAATGATTTCTTTAATGTCATATATAATACAATACGATTGCATTACAATCGAAAGTTCCTTATCATTTTAAAAGGAAGACAAGAATGTGGTGTGCCCACTTTCTTAATGTAAACAATTCAGATCAACAAGCACACGTTAGCAGTATGATCAGTGAGGTAAATCTAGTGACAACTCTCTGGTATGACAAATATGCCTTCCAGTTCCTTTCTGCTTGGCTAATACAAAATAGCGAATGATATGCCAGCAGAAATGAATTTTCGGGCTGCTTAATGTACGGATATCTGTAAATCGATTACAAAATTGTATTTAATTTATCTTTTCAGCATCGTCGCTGAGCAGGTACTCGACAGCGGTTCCTCTTTGTCTACCTACCAACTATACGTGGAATCCACGGGAAAGATCGGTAGAGTACGATAAATCCGTGAATAATAGGTCCAGGGGGCAAGTTATGATATGTCAAGAGGGCAGTGAATTACTTCAATCTGTTGGTGATGATCTCGTAATAGTAGTTTGTATCACAGGCCCTGCAAGAACGGGGAAGTCTTTCTTTTTGTCACAACTTCATGATAAGTTGAATTTCGAATTAGGTCATTCTACAGTATGTCACACAACAGGTATTTGGGTTGCATTAAGTCCAGAAAAGATAACGGTAGGAACAGATACTGCAAGGTTACTTTTTCTTGACGCTGAAGGTTTAGATGCCGTTTCAACCAATGACGATGGAGGAAGTGAAGATTGGGATAGGAAAATGTTTTCCCTTTGTACATTGCTTAGTTCCTTTATGATTTACAATTGCTTGGGAAATCCACGCGCAACTGATTTGGACAAACTCGGAGTAATTGCTCAGTTTAGTGAAGCCGTCTTTTACAAAACACAGGAAGTGGAAGAAGAAGAATTCCGTGAAGTGGCGCCAAACTTTTTGTGGCTTATTAGAGATGCACGACTTCAACCAGCTATTGCAGGCAAACCTTGTTCGTGGGAAATGTTTGTTTCTGAGTCTATCCTTGCATACAAAAAGCATGAGAAGGAGAGAAATGCAGTCCGCGCAGCGATTAAACGTGTATTTCACCCAATTTATGCATATGGCCTTCCTTCACCTGTTACGAATGAATCGGATTATGCTAAGCTGTCGTCTACGAACAGTAAAGTAAGACCAAAACAAGAATTTTTGGATGGAATACAGTATGTTAAAAAACTTTTCGCAGTGGATCCAAAGGTCAAACGCATTCATGGGAGTTCGGTGTCTGGAAAGACTTTGGATGCTTTGCTAAGATCATATGTTAACGAAGTGAACGAAGAAGCAGATAAACTTAGAATTGTTACTATAAGTGAGGAAATCATCAGGTCCCAATTAAGATCCAACATGACCAAAGTTATCGAAAAATACAAAGTAGTGTTGAATGCTATTAAACTCCCTGAAGGAACAGATAACCTGGCAAATGCAAATCAGGAAGCCGCGTGTGAAGCGCTTTCCAGTTTTGAGACCCTGGCAAGACGAATCGATAAAAAGTATAGGGATGCATTCAAAACAGAGCTTGTTAAAACTATAGGGCAACTTTTTGAAGAGTGTCAGAAAACAAATAAGATAGAGTCTGAGAAGCACTGCTCTAAGATAATGTATGACCTAAAAAAAGGCTTACTAACTCTTTTGGAGAGAAATTTTGCCAGTTATGGGTGTAAAGACATAACAAACGCGCAGGAGAAATTATTTCAGGATTACGATAAAAACGCGAAAGGGCCCATGGACGTAGATGTGCGCGAAAAGAATGAATCTGAGATAAAAGATAATATTGTGCATTACAAAAAGAAAAAGTTTGATGATTCAGAGAAATATGCTGAAAAAATATACATTAAAAAATATGAAGAAATCTTTGAAGATTTACCACTAGAAAATCAACAAATTGAATCTTTCCACGAAGATGCCAAAAGAAATGCTTTCTCGATTTTGTCAAAGGTGTATGATTCTTGCAACATTTGCGAAGAACGCAAAGTTAATTTTCTTTCTAAATTGGAAGGCTTTGTGAAGGAGAAACTGCGAATAAATAGATTAGCCTCACAATCATTTTGTGAAAAAGTGGCTAAAGAGGCAAAATCTAAGCATTTTGACGAAGTTAAAAGCCTCTCAAAGGAAACAAAATTCTCTGTCTTTTCAGATGCAAGGAACAAGACGCTTGAAGAATATGATGAAAACGCAAAAGGTCCCGCAAAAGAGCATGTGAGAAAAGAGCTCGGTGGAGAGCTCCAAAAGGAATTAGAAGAAATTCAAATTACTTTTATAGATGCTGTTTTTAATACTGAGCGGGCAACATACACAACTGACGTAGAGAAAATTTTAGTGCAGGGACCGTATGAAAGTAAACAAGTACAAAATGTAATAGACAGAGCAAAGGAAATGAGGATAAAATCTTTTGACGATAAATGCAAAGGTGTAAGTGAAAATCCTCTAAAAAGAAGTAAAGAATTGTTAATACACTTTATGGAAAGCAAAGATGCCTATCTCCTCTGCAAAAATGATTCTATGTCATGGTCTTTCTGTAGCGGGCTCTGTGTGGATCTTTTCAAATCATTTAAGTCAGATTTGTCTGATGTGCTGGACAACGTACGTAAAAAGTGCTTAGATGAAGAGGTTGACTCTGGCAAAATGATGAAAGATATTGAGCAAAACATGTTGAAAGAATATAACCAAGAAGCAAAGGGTCCCATGAAACATGAGGTTTTGAAGCATTTATCAGATCTCATTAATGGTCAATCTTATGAGACTCAGAAACTCTTGGTAGATGATGCATTATCGAAAGCTTTAAATAAATGCACTGAATTAGGGGAACAGATATGCCAAAATGGTCCATACAACATAGCGGAGCTGAAAAAAAAGCTAAAAGATGTTTACGATAGAGTAAGACAATTATTTGAACATATAATCATGAATTTTGACACACGGATTGGCGAAAGTGCCAAGGCAAATCTGGAGAGGGTGATAAAGATTATGAAAGACAGCTATGTTTATAGGAATGAGAAAATGTCATTCGAAACATGTAAAAAAATTAAGACAGAGATAACGAAAAAACATAGAGACTTTTGGAAAATTAATATATCGACTATAGATAGGAACAGTGTTACAGAATTACATGAAAGATTCACAAAAGAAAGGGAATATTATATGGAAGTCTACAAAAAGAAGGCAAAAGGTCCAGCATCAAATGTTTTTGAAGAGAAATGCAAAAGTGAAATTGATGCACAAATTAGAGAGTTTCAGACTTCCTTAGTGCATGATCATTTAAGGGACATCGAAAAACAATTCAGCGAGACTGTTGATAAAACTATTGTTAAAAATATGCCGCTGGACTATGAAGAACTGAAAAGGAGAAAGGAATCTGCAAAAGCTGCCCTTTTAGATGATTTCAAGAAACACTGCAAAGCACCCGATGAAAAAACCGCTAAACAAGACGAAGAAAACTTGAATGAAAGGGCAAATGCCATACTTTTTGCACTTGACAGTATAAATTACCAAAAGTCACAAGAGGACTGTGAAGCAAACCGGTTACACGAGTTCAATCATTTAAAGAAACAATGCAGTGAGTTGAAAAATACTTGTACAGATAAACCTTTAAGTGATCCTTACCACCCCATGGTAGCTGCTCAAAAAATAAAGACGGCATGTTTACAAAGCTATGACGAAAAGTCGAAAGGGCCTGCTAAAGAAAGTGAAAAGGAAAAGTGTTCAAGTAATATCGATGATTACTTTGCACTAATCAAAAGATTTTTTGTAACTGATGCCCAGGAAAAGGCCAAAGTGATGTATGAATCAGACATTCAAAAGATAAAAGATGAAATTCTTCGAGATTATAGAAAATTGGAGGAACTCAAGACTAAATATGAAATTGAAGTGAAGAAACTGTTCGAAGAAAGATGTAAAGGCATTGATGAAACAACGAAAAGAGATTTTGGAATTATTTTAGAGAAAGCAATTGATGATATCAATAAAAAGATTGACCAGAGACATGTCCAGTTATCTCAAACCTATTGCCAAGATCTCACAGAGAAACTGATTTTTGATTTGAAAGCATCATGCGATAACTTCATCGCATCAATAAAAGGCAGGGATTTAGATCAGCCTGCAAACGTTACATCAGAGATAAGTGATATTGAAAGAATATACTTGACACAATTTGATAAACAAGCCATGGGACTTGAAAAAGCAAACGCTCTTGAGAAATTCAAAATTGCTATTCACAAAGATCTACATAATGCAATGGGGGAAATTTCTAAATCTTTCCTTACAAAGACTTTACATAAATTTCTATCGAATATGCAAAATTATACTCAAGCTGGACCACATGATCAGGAGGCTTTTTTTTCAATGTGTAACAGTTTCAAAACAGAAGCTGAAGAGACCTTTAAAGAGAGATGTACAGGATTTGATGAAGCAATATACGATGGTGATAAACACACATTGAAAACTTCGCTGGAAAATGAACTGTCTAAATTTGAAAGTTTGAATTACAAAACGTCTCTAGCGTATTGTGAAGAAAGCTGGCGGGATGTGTTCAATCATTTGAAAGAACAATGCCTTACCGTACAAACAAGATGTGAAGAAACACCTCTATGCGATCCTTACCATCCCATGATAGATATTCAGGAAATCAAATCAGAATGTTTGAAAACATATGATGAAAATGCGAAAGGTCCTGCTAAAGAAACTGTAAAGGAAAACTGTTCACGTGATATCGATGAACACCTGGCGTCAGTAAAGAGATTTATTGTAACTGATGCCCAGGAAAAGGCCGAAATGATCTATAAATCAGAAATCGAAAAGATTAAGGATGAAATTCTTCGATATGACAAAAAACTGAAGGAACTTAAAACTAAATATGCAATTGAAGTAAAGAAACTGTTCAAAGACAGATGTAAGGACAGCAACATTGCGACGACTGAAGATTTCGAAAAAATTCTGCAGAAACAAATAAATGAAATAAATGAAGAAATTGACAAAAAACATTTTGAGCTGTCTAGATCGTTCTGCCAAAATTTGGCAGAGGAACTAATTGCTAAAGTGAAAACGTCATGCAATAACCTCATTGTACGTATAAAAGACATAACCTTAGATCAACAAGTTAACGTTCCATCAAAAGTACATGATATTGAGGAAGAATACCTGTCAATATATAGTAAACAAGCCACGGGCCTTGAAAAGATCAACGTCCTTGAAAGCCTTAAACTTACTATCCACAAAGAATTACATAACGCAATGAGGGAAATTTCAAAAGCTTTCCTAACAAAGAGTTTAACTCAATTAAGACTAAATATGAAAAATTACATGGAAGGTGGACCACATGATAAGGAGGAGTTTTTATCGAAGTACAAAGATTTTGCAATGGAAGCAGAAATGATCTTTGAAAAGAGATGTAAGGAACTTGATAAAACAATATATGACAATGATAAAGTCACATTGAAAACTTTCCTGGAGGAGGAAGAGACTGATTTTCAAACGAAAAACGAGTATGATTCGTTAGAACATTGTAGCAACGTTCTCAAAGAGCTGCTCGCTTCACGGAAAAAGTATAAGAGAAAGGAGCATTTTTTAAGAGAGTATAGACAAAGAGCTAAAGGACCTAAGATTGAGGAAGCTCTTTCCAAATTCAGGGACCCTATAGACACCCACTACAAAAGTTGGTATGCCATGTTCCACCGTTGGTAATATCGAGTTTGCTACTAGTTTAACTAAATAATCTTAGGCAGAAAATTTTTTGTCTAATCACAAAGCAAACGGTTGTTAAAGAGGTTCGGGTCAAAATTCATGATAATATTATGGAACAATATTTAAGCGATCCTTTACACTATTTCGTTTGGGTATCATTGCATTACACTCTAGGTACGACAAGAAATATTCTTGTTAAATAAGGTCAAGTACATGTTTCCGTATTGAGCCTACTTTATGTCACTACCTTTTGGAATACTGCAGACTTTAGGAGACAACCTGGGTTCAAACATTTTAAGGTGCAGCGCAGGATGGGATTAAAAGATATCATGTAAAAGTCCTGTCAAATACAACTATCTATGCGTAAAAACAAGCCTGTAGACAAGAGGAGGAGACAGTGCGACCCCTGGATAAATTTTTGCTTAGAAAAAATCCCCCTTGGATAAATTTTCTCTCAGAAATAATTCCCCCGGAAGCTATTTTCCCCCTTTCATCACCTTGTCTGGCTACCGGCTTGGTAAAAAGTGAAATGAAATATTTATATGAGTATAAATTTCATTTAAAGTCGTCATTTCCCCGTGATGCGCAAATCGTAGAAAAAAAAAGAATTCTTTCACTTGAACATTTTTATGTGAAGAAATATGTCAACACAGATATGTTGATCAGTCTCTTAGAGGGTATGCGGAGTTGACTTAAATAGGAACAAGTTGACACAAACCTTTTAGTTTACTATGTCTTAGGGAAAACCGATTTCTGTTTAAATGTCATTATTTGCTGTTGTTTGATCATGTTTCTCTTACTTTTCAACTCCTTTTTTGTTCATTTAGGATTTTTCTTGGTCGTCTGTCGATACACATAATATCTGCATATTCTTTCTTTTCCTTGTCCGTTCCTTCATATTACCTTCAACCTGTATTTGCTTACCTACCTCAGATGGAAGTACAGACATTTAAAATCGGGAGAGTATTATAGGCCGAAAGTTACAAAAACTGTACTCTTAGCAAATTTGACACCTTAGATCTATGTTTGACTATTCGAACCTAATTCTCATGCTTCCATGTTTGATGCACGTTGTTGCATTCTTCATTATTTCTTACACTTGTTCACGTAGTCTCAAGTTGATATCACTTTAAACGTTTTTAAAACTTTTGTCACAATTTTCAGTTACTGGCTTATGGTGGGGAATCTCTTTCTCATCGTGTGTATAAGCTTAAATCACGCTCTACGTATTATCAAAGTCGTTAATGAGAAAACGAAAAACAACGATGGTTTAGTGATCTTAAATGGCAATCTCATTGTTACGCTAGAATGTTCAAGGTGTGCACTCTGTCTCCTACCAGGAACATGACTTACATCTTCCTGCTACAGTGCTGACATTCAAAGTTTTTTGGGGTGTCAATAAATATTATGTATGAGGAAAGATTACAGATGCCTTGGCCATGGCTCCATACAGACTCTGAACTGCATGGGTCAATAACTTAAGGACTGGAATGAAGTGCGACGGCGGACACTGCAGTTGTTTAAGTCAGACTTTGTATATAAGTATGAAGGGAAGTAATCTAGAGAACTGCGAAGGAAGTATCTAAACATACAAACAAAATAAGACTGAAAATAAAATGATGAGTCTGTTAAGACAGTTTAATAGCAACACAGCTTGTTTTAAAGTGATTGAATAGCATTAGTCCGAGGCCTTGCCCCTGTTATTTACCTGTACACGTACGATATTGGTCCAGCATGTCGGTTGTTATGCTATACAACTCACTCACTTGTTCAAGTTCGATAAAATAAAATGGAAGTTAGCATAGATTTAATTTAGAACAATTCATTAGCAAACTAAACCAAGTTTCAACAGAAGTCAACGATAGATTAAAGCACAACCCCCTTTTCCAGTTAAGCTGAACCATGTTCACCCCATGTTTGCACCTTTACTGCTCATGTAGTTTTCAATAAAAAATACAGATAACAAGATAATTGAAAGATTCTTAAGTCACTACAGCGGTGTTGAACCGGCTAATTCTCTTGATTGATTAAATTTTTTATCCGCTGTATTCCAGTCTCATTGTGTTAGGTAAGTGCCATAAAAATATCATTGCAATACACTCATCGAACTGCAGACAATCAAACTGGATGTCGTTGAGTTTTTAATTCAAGTGAAAAAATTCCCTTGCACGAATAATTTGAACAAAGATCAAAATGCAGATGACCTGTTGTTCTTCATGGAGATATTATCAAATGATTAGAATTAGGTCGGTACATAAGTTTCATGGAGGAAGTAGACAAGACATGACGTCTGTTCTCAAAAATACCAAGAAATGCATCCTATTTTGAGTTGCTAAAAATTTAAATTCAAAAGAAAAAAAAGCAATAATTTTGAACTACTTGTGAACTATCAGAAATTATTTCATAATCAATTTTTTAACCTTAGGGAAAAAGGCATCGGCATTTTCCTATGAAACAATCAAATCGTTGATATATATATATATATATATATATATATATATTATCATCGATGTTTAATCCTTTGATTTTTGTCTGTTGCCTCAGCCACATGTTTATGAAGTTGTAAATTTCCTATGTTATACAATTCCTTGTCCCTATCTTTATAATATTTAACATCAATTCATCTTTTCTATATTTGTAATTTTTCTGATACCTAATGGTCCGGTTTTCTTGGATAACTTCCTCATCAAAGTAGCTATGTACAAGACGTTCTCGTTTTACCTCACGTGTAATGTTCAACATTTCGACAAGCTTACGAGATTCTTCCGAGGGAAATCTCAATATGGGGTGGGTTTTTGTAAGTAAAAATTATCTACAGACTTTTTCGAAAAGCATCAAATTGGATATTTTTGCGTTGTCAGATATTTCTTACGGACATTTTTTGTAAGCTTCATAAATGCACATGGCATATGCACCTTTTAAGTGGGGCTTAATAAAGTTGTGGCTTCATATTTTTTTTCATTACTGCATTAACATACAAATAACTACTTATGAGACTTTTCCTCCATTAGGTAAAGACAAACTCCACTTGTTTCGTTACCTCTATGTTCCCTTCAACGAAGGCAAAAATTAAATAAGCTGGTGTGTTGCTTGAAATGTAGTTTTTTATTTTCAAACTATTGGTAGCCTTTCTTGTTATAATGTTAGGAATCTTCGGTAAATTCCTTTTGATATTCCTTGTTATTTGCATGATGTTGTCATATTTGTTATGTAAATTTGTCTTATTTGTTAACCATATGCTTAAGTTTGTGAACACTGTTATGTATTTCTGTATTTGTCCATGTATTCAGCATAGCAGAGGTCCAGCTGAGACAATTTTATATGATTTTAGGTTTTCAATCTTTGTTTGAGAGAATTGGACGTCATCTTGACGTAATAACACTCTAAGACATGTCTTCAGTTCCTAGATATATCTTTGGTGAGTTTGGAGATCCTTAAAAGTAAAGAAATTTGAGCCTTGAGCCTTAAAAAGGAAAGTTAATAACTTTCAAATCTTAGAACTTGTGCAGCATTTTCTAAAAAAAAGTTGGAAACCTTTCAGATTTAGAGCCTTTTAAATGTTACAAATACGAATTTATGGGGGTAAAACTTATCTGTGACGCACTTTGAATTGAAGATTGCTTGAAATGTTGTAATTATGCTTAGTCTTCTAACTCTTCTTTTGAAAGAGTCATCAGTTCTAAATATTAAAACTTTCTTTTAACTCTTTTCCATAAGTTGTTTTTAGTGTATAAAGGAGGAATATGTTTAGGAATTTTTATTTTAAGTTAGAAGAATATTCTCTGCATGAACCTACATATCATTGTTAAGAACGAAGATAGGAAATTTGAATAAACAATTGTTTTCTATTAATTGATCTCATTATGTATGCAAATATGCAAATTACATGAGGTAACAAGTTTTTTCTTTCCATAGAATACCCAAATATATCACTATTATTTTGTATTTTATGATGCAAGAGAATGTTATCCACAGTTTTCTCTTTCATTTGGTACCAAATTTGAGGAAATTGGATGTAAAATGGGGAAGATATTCTCACTTTAGTTTTTGTTTGCTTTTGAGTTATATATACACTGTATACACATTGCACACAGACTGTATGCTTCAGTGCACAGTCAAACGTTAACAACAAAATCATAGCTTTTGTACGGAGCTCCTAAAGTGAGTGCCAGTCTGCATGTCATGATGGTGAGATAATTTATCGAACCAAGTTGCCATCGTTTCTCTAAGAAGTCGACATGGTGGAATAATTTATCTTGACATGTCGATATCCTTTGCTTAGGAAGTCGACATGGTAAGATAATTTATCTTACCATGTCGACATCCTAATTAAGGAAGTCGACATGGTGAGATAATTTATCTTACCATGCCGATAGTTTATCTCACCATGTCGACATCCTAATTAAGGAAGTCGACATGGTGAGATAATTTATCTTACCATGATGTCGACATCCTTATTTAGGAAGTCGACATGGTGAGATATTAAAAACAAGTTTATGGAACACCAATTGGGTTATAGATCGTTAGATTACTAGCACAAGTACAAGCAAAAGCTGTGGGTAACCTGTGGCCTAACCAAACGTTTCAAAAATTGGCATAACGTTTCGCCGTAGGGGCAAACCAATATGTAAGATCGGAAAAGGGTCTAAGGTGTCGAAACGGCGAAAATCGTCCCCTTGTGGGTGTGGCGTCCAGGCCCGGTAGGGTCGAGGGGCAAGGCTCGATGGGAGACCAGAAGCGAAGACTTCGGAAGCTGTGAGGTTTTACAAAATTATGGCCATTAGAATGAAGCATTTAACCATCTTCCAATGGCACTGGATGCGTAGCAGATGTACAACATACTTTAGGCATATGTAGAGCCGCTGGTGAGGTCCAAGGACAACACTCCATTGGGGGTTCAGCCCATGCCGAGGCTCTGTGGTATTTATAAATATGTGACCATTAGAATGAAGCATCTGACTTTCTCCAAAATGTCGTAGAAGGGCACTTAAACAGGCCACAAAAATAGAATCACAATTTGACCATTGTATTAGCATTACTCGCGCTAACGATTTAATGACATGGGTGAATGGGAACAGCGGATCATGTTAATGTTTGCCCTAAGCTTAATAATGAATCCACTCATGCTGCCCAATGGGGACTGATGTTGAGATAACTACCTTTCAGGTATGCCACTGAGGGAAAGCCTTTAAATTGGAACAAGCAAGGTACTGACGGCTGCAGATCAGGGCTGGCGGGAAAATGTGGAAAAAGCCACCTTGAACGCAGCTAAGTGGGCGTTGGGTACTTTAAAGTTATAAATATGCCAAAATATATTTCTGCATTTTCTTCAGCAATAAATACAAGAAGGCGGCTGCCTCCTGCTGAGACCATCCTTGATGCACGCGCAAAGTGATCAGAACATTCTGGTTTTGAGCATTTATGTGCAATGCGAATATGTTTTAGACGGTACAATATTGATAATAAACACAGCGATGGGGTGAGATTGCCAATGAGAGGAGCGAGTAAAACTGTTGGTACTTTGAGCAGGATTTGCGAGAATTTTGATAGTTTGAGAACGACATATGATAAAAGAAAATTTAAATAAATTCACATCTCAGTCAGACACAAATCTAACTCTACCACCTATAGATATTTAAAGCATTGACTCATTTTAAAAATTTTAGGTAAAATTCAGAAATCGATGGACTGGTACATATCCCCCATGCCCCCAAAGCCGGCGCCACTGCGAAACATTTTCAAAAAAGACCTCGATATATTACGATTCTAACTTAATGAGGAGAGAATTGAACTTAAGAAAATTATTTTGGCAGTTTCAACAATTGTTAATAGAAAATATTAAAAAATCGATCGTTTAGAAATGACAACCACCTTACCTCCAGCCACAGCCTATTCGCCTACAGCGATTTTCTCAACAGACAAATCCGTCAGTATCCTGTCTTTCTGCCAATACGAAGTATAGAGGGAACAAAAACAGTAGGCCTACCATTTTCGAAATACATACAGCAACAACACATGACTAATGAGAAAAAAATGCGCACTGCCATTCAGACCCAGTGGCTACATAATAACACACAACAACATTGTGTAAAAAACACTTTAAAAATTGATCATAAATTCTTATTCTTAGTGTAGACCTACACCTTTTCATAGGGGCGGGAGCTCGAACTCTGAGTTTGTGACTCGGTCTCGGTCTTGGATTCGAATGCCAGTGACTCGGTCTCGGACATGGACTTGGGAGATACGGACTCGACTACAAATCTGTTTACTAGCCTAGCAGGAACGGATCCAGGGGGTCCAGGGGGTCCGGACCGCTTGGTCTTGGCGCCAAAAAAAATTTCAGCCATTTTCTTCTCTATTAGGAAAAACTTGGCAAAAATTGCCTAAAAACCTTCATTTTCAGACCAAAAAGTGTCCAAATTGAGGTGTTATTCATCCCTCCACCCCAACTCTTTGAATTACAGCTTAAAACTTGCGCCAACGAACTGTCTCCGTGAGACTAAGTAGTTTCAAAAGCGCAGAGGTGTATAGTCATTGTTTCCACTCTTTCCAAAATCACCCAAAATTCGACAAATTTTGGTGCCGTTCAGGAAATTTTCTGGAAAGAATAATTTCGTGAAATATCGGGAAATCCAGGAACTGGAAGGAGTATCACCAGCACTGGCTTATACGGTGGGGGTGGGCCATCCCCCCCCCCCGACTGATGGCAATTTTTTTTAGTTCCTAAAAATAAGTTAATTTTTAACTCAAATTTTAGTTCAAAAGGTAGCATATGTGGCATCAGATTGTATGTAAGGACACATAATTTTTCAAAACTTATAAACGTAGGGGGTCGCCCCTCCCCATAAACCCCTCCCCAGGCCGGCGATCACACAACATACTGCATGCCCCTTGAGGGAAATCCTGGGTATGCCACTGACCCTAGCTGTTTGTAAGTTTCAATGACTTAGTGAGATATTCTGTGAAATGTTATGCTTCTCCATTTAACCAAAACTTATTGCACCCGAGTTTGCCCCCCCCCCCCTTAGCTCTCCAAGTCTGGTTACGGGCCTGAGTATGCACTGTATGCAGTACGATGTTTATTGAGCAACTTAACACGAACATCGATAGAGCTCACTGTTGATATTCTCAACAATATGTTGCCGAGAAAACGCGATAATATCGTTATTAGCAATTATTTTGTCCACCATGCAGTCCACCTGAAAGTCTCCTTTTTCGACAAATTCGATCTGTCACTAATCTCAATCCTCCGTAGAGTAGAGGCTCATATGACTGTATGAGGCAAATTTGTTAGCTGGCACAATAACAACTATAAAATAAAAAGTCGGCTAAGATCTTACCCATATTTTTTTTTTTCTGCGTAGTAAAACATCATTACTTGTCGTCTTCTTTTTCAAGCTGTAAACCACTCAAATATTGGTGACCATTTGCGATCTACTCCCTTCTGAAATTACAAATCTTCGCCAAAGGGGAGCACTCCTCCCCCAGGCCACAGATCAGTTATGTCCCAGTTTGAGACTCGGCCAAAAATGTCTGTGTATGGCCTTGCCTACAAGGGCATGGTATAGTACACAGGGTTTCTTTAAATTTCCCCTCACTAGTCCACTGACGGCATCGTGGCTGAAGGGGCTTCGGGTAGCTGCCCCCTCCTAGGGCAAACTCTGGAACCACCCCTGCTGGACCACTACCGGTTGGACTAACGGTTTCCTCTAACCTATTCGTTTGTCAACACTTCCAATATGCATTTTCTTCTCCTCAGTCGGCAAATACGGCACCACTGCCCCCCATGCAAAATGCCCTGGTGACGCCCCCAAGTGACGTACCAAGTAGCATGTAGGCAGAGTACACAGGCTATGCAAAGGTCGTGACACTTAATCCCACATGGCAAAGCCTAGTTGCTGCTCTCTTGTGTGTCATGCAAACGGGTCAGTTGGTGAGCTACTCACGGAGCAAAGTTTGGCTATTTCATCAAATAGTCCAGGTAGTTTCGACACAATGTATGTTATCCCCAATACGGTCTACAACCCCTACAGTTGTTATTTTTTCTTTTTGTTCTTAATGACTACAGTGTGGTTTGTGTAAGCCTACAAAAAGTTTTCGCGCGTTTCGCTTGCTTTGAAATTTCAGGATTCAGACTCAAAAGAACTGTCAGTGCGCAACTCCTTCTCACCACCCCTCGACAAAGTGGCTGTCGGAACTTGGGGTTGCAAGCATGGCCTGGCCACCTGTCGGGAAAATTCTGTCGCCACCCTTGGTCGGTTTACTTATTTTGGCTTTCACAAGGGTCAATTTTCTGCAAAAACCCCCAAAATTTCCAATACGCTTTGCCCACCCTTTCTTAGTTCTGTTACTTATAGCTAAATATAGTACAAACCCTTTTCATCTTTTCAAGTAACTCACTTAGTAGAATACATGAATTTATGTTAATGTCTTGAATTTCATCTCATTTCGCTAAACTTAGTTAATGTTCTCTTGTGTCTGTCGTGCGGTACGGCTAGTGAATCGAGAAGGGAAGCACAATGTATAAGTTGTGCCCAATAGACTTACCCAAACTGACTTATATATAAGCTTTGAATAAGTACAGACTCTTTTTAGTGAAGGCTTACCCCAAAGACTTTTCGCGGCTTCGCGAGTGTTTTCACAGTTTGGATTACGGGAAAAACGTTACGGTAAATCAAGGCGGAACTATTTTCCTCTAGTATATGCCCCGAAATGGTTTCGTATTGCACACAGGTTTTCTTCTAACCTTTCCTCACAAAACTCTCAACGGCATCGGGGCTGTCGAGGCTTCCGGGGCTTCCGGTTCCCATCGGGAAATTCCTTGCGCCGCCCCTGCTCTGGAGTCGAGAAAAAAATCACCGTTCTTCCTGAAAAAAAAACAGCCCCGTACGGCCATGACGAGTTGTGAAATTCACGTATGGAGTTACTCCTTGGATTACCTTGAACATACAATATTTATATTCTAACATATCATAAAAATACTTGAAGTTAAATAAACGGATATTTGAGTGATATTTAGCTGTTGTTTCAGAATAAGTTTGCATCTACTTTAAATTAAAAGTTTCTTTATACATGCTCATTGAGTACTAATAATTAAACTGAAGGTAATCATGGGCTCTTTATCTTTGGCCATCGTATATGCTTGTGTGTTGTAGGGATGTATATTCTTGGAGGAAGATGGTTCATTCGTCAGTAAGAGAAACCCGCATGAGAACGCATCCAAGGCGGGGACCGGGACCTCCCGGGAAAATATGGGGGAAAATCTTCGTATGTGATTTCCTTTGTTTTGGTGGCCTTTAAATCATAATTTCGACAGTGAAATTTTCAGATTTTTAGTATTTTTTTCTTAAGTACGCCACATTCTATGGGGATACAGTGTGCAGTAACCCCTTCCAATATATCCCCACCATCCCCCAGGATCTCCGCCCATGACTGTGAGTCATTCCGTATCAATACAGTTCCTACATTGATTGTGTTTTAGTCCAAGGTTGCGATTTTTGTTGCCTATTTAACGTGCACCCTATAAGTGATGAGGGTATTTATTTAATCTTTATTTTAAAATGTCCGGTACCTTAAAAACGTCACGGCTGCAGGGAGAATGGTTCTCCTGGATGCTCATCGAAGCGGAGCCAGGCAGACCACCAAACCAGAAGCAAAAAAGTGCTGACACCTCTTTAAATGAGTAGTAAAGAACTTGCATGATTTTTTTCCTTATACTGAACGTCAGAATTTTATGCGTTCTTCACCCGCACACTCTGAATGTTGTCAACGGGTAATAGCCCCGGTCAGATTGCTAATGAAAGTGCAGACAATGTCTGTCCTTATTTTGATTTTATGGCTTTCAGAATCGACTAAATCGCGTACAAGGCCTTTCGTCTTTCATGGTCAGTTAAGTACGCGTCCAAGGTCATTAGAAGACAGGCTAGTTGAACGTTTCATTGTAGTAGCCACAATTTTGTAAATACTCCACTGCTTCGGCGGTCTTCGCTCTTGGTCTCGCAGAGGGACGTTCTTCCTGGACCCCACAGGGGCGGCCTGGTTTCCACACCCGCAGGGAAACGTTCTGCTGCTACCTGGTCTTGGGCCCCGCTCAATCCTAAATAACGATCTGCCCCTCCAGCGAAATAACGTTATGCCTCCTACTTCTAATAGTTCGGCTGTATGGCTACACACAACTTTTGCTCTTGCCTGCGCGCATAAATTAGCAATTTATCACCCAAATGGCGTTCCATAAACCTGTTTTTAAATATCTTACCATGTCGACTTCCTAAATTAGGATGTCGACATGGTAAGATAAATTGTCTCACCATGTCGATTTCCCAAGCAACGGATGTCGACATGGTAAGATAAATTATCCTGCCATGTTGACTTCTTAGAGAAAGGGTGACAACTTGGTCAGATAAATTATCTCACCCCATGACATGCAGACTGGCACTTTAGGAGCTCCGTACTTTTGTTCAGCTCTGTGTGGGTAGCACACCACTAATTCAAGGGGAATCCCGACGGAGTAGGTTACCCTACGAATTTAACACCCTAGAAAAACATTTTGGGGGACCGATTAGACCATGTTAATGAAGCGATGTGTT
>WURT03599477.1:0-20527 GCA_009936505.3 Holothuria glaberrima
TTAATCCATATATTATATTTTTGTGAATGACTTTGAAGTGGTAGGAAAACGTCAAAACAAAACGCTATACTTGCGTAACATTACAATGCATCAACGAAACTGCTGAAGTACATCATTATTGTCACAGCCTTGGGACTATCTGATGCTAAATATTTATGGTTCTGCTATCTTCCACATCTCTTTGAATCCATGAAAATGCACGACTTATCTTTGTGTCATAAAATGTTTTGAAAATTAATTGTTTAAGATATTTATAAGAAAATTCGACAAATATTTTCCATTTTACTGAACTTTCTTTTTTACCACTATATATATATGTATATATATATATACATTGGGTTGCAATGTAAATCTATAACGTGGATGGGGAAACGCGGAAAATATCACTCCTACATCCTCTTGGTGTAGATATCGCCAATTTTCACTTCACGTAAAAGTTGTTCAAAATTCAGGTAAAATACAGTTATCGTATTACCTCATTTTAAATAGACCATTTTTCTGTAACTATAAACCAAGGTTTAAAAGATAAGAAACTAAGGAGAGCAGAATTGGGCACCATGTCTGTAATGAAGTTTTTTAATCAGTGAAGTGGATGAATGACGCCCAAAAGGAGTCACAGTAAGCCGGTAGAATCTTGATTATTTCACTCGTAAAAACAATGTACAGAAGCACAATATAAGATCTCCAAGGCATTGCAGCATTTAAGTTGTACCTAACGTGACCTGTCGACTAAAATACCAGGCTGACGTAAGAGTGCCTCTGTCCTCTGTAAAAATACACCAGTTTCTATCGTACGAAACTTCCTGTCCACAGAAAGCTACAAAAGCACCAGACGGCAGGATAACTGGCAACTTCTTGTGCTTGTTAAAACGTTATAGCTCCATGCTTAAAGTTGGTCTCTATAATACATACTTAGATCTGAGACTCATAGTTGAAGGAAGGAAACGGTATTTTCCTATTGGGTGCTCTTAGTGCCTGAAACTCAGTGACTACTGAAAATGGGCATATGGCAGGAATTAGGAGGCCCTGGGGGGGGGTCCAAAGTAAACACCCAAGCGAAGGACTAGAGGACGAAGCCCCGCAAGCTGAATTGGCTCCCGTAAAATAACTACATTTCACACCGTACCATTCTACTGTTTTAGTAATGAATATCAAGTTACTGATCCCATAACCTAAGGCCGTTGCAAGCACATATGGATATCTTAAATACATTTTGCGGAACTTGTCTGTATCATCAATTGTGTCTTTAAGTGGACCGTGCAGCTATTGCTAAAATTAGTAAAGTAAACGCCGAACAGTTTAATAGGGAAGCGTTTCGACATGGTTAGCTCTGCGGTTTGGTTAAAACTTTTAATAACGATGAAATCAAATGCATTTCATCCTATTTCCTTGCCGTGAGTGGGAAGAAGATATTGTGAGAAAGAAGGAGATGTTGTGGGAAATCCCTATCATGTTCCCATAGAGTCGCTACTGGGTGTACCCGTCCCAAAATATGGGGTTATTTTTTAAGTCTCCTTGCAAAGAAAGCAAATTGGAAGCAAACAGGGCATAAATTGAGAGGAAGTAGTCAAGGAAACAAACATTTATATATATAGATATAAGCACTTGCTCAATGCACGATAAGATCGAAAGTAAGGGGGGGGGGAACGTCTACTTCAAGGGCGATTGGTACCTTACAAATGGGTTTCGAGAGGTAACGATCCCAATCCGTTCCACGACGCGGGGATTATTGTACTCCCATTGCAAAACTAAGAATGCTGACGTAATTTGAAAAGGAAATAAATAGGAATAGTTATTCTGCTGAGAATTGAGGTTGATGGATAATTTGGACATGGCTGTTAAACTTCTGGAAACAAATGCCCTCAACAGACCCCCAGGATAACCCACTACGACAGCGATTTCTGACTGGTTCCGAAACCCACAGACTTGCAAAAATACGCTTAGTTATCTCAAGTTTACTCTTCGTGCAAGGAAATTTCAACAACACAACGTGAAAACATGTATGAATAGACAGAAGCCCTGAGAGTGAATGTGACATGCCACAAAATAACTCCTGTGACAAACGAGTGCTAAAACCCCTGGTTAAGACAGATCTACACAAATATTGAAAAATGACATGAGTATAGAAACACAACAGGTTGCAACGTCTTTTAGCAGACGTTACAACATTAAGATAACTAATCTTATCTACCTCAGACTAAAAGAAAAGTTGAACTTGCCAAGCGCTTTACAAATACTATTAGTGCTAAAAATAATACGATTGAAAAGGAGTTTCAGACAACGCCTAACTTGAATGGAAAATTATAACACCAATTAGTTCTATACAGAGGGAGTTCTCTTAACAGACTGAAATATTTAAAAATCTACGGTCACCTAAGATTTGTAGGCCTTGTGATATTGGACCCATTGAGTCAAGTTTTCATTAACAAAAGGCGGTATTGGTTTACATTTCGCTGCTAATAAAGGAAGCATGGGAGTTGGTTGGAGTATCAGTTTCAATGCCAGGAGTAAGCTTCAATGATTTCCAGTCATTGTAGAGTGTTACAGGTAACTAGCACAGTTCTGTCAGTATAGAAGTTATCGGGGTAAATCTGTTTGCCCTACATTAAAGACTGGAGCAGCCGTGTTTTCATTTCTCTGCAATCTTAAAAGCCGCGATGAAGCTACACCAAAGAACAGACAATTGCAGTTTTCAAGCCAACTTGAGATTACAGCGAGAATTAGTTTTTCAGTTGCAAGCTTTTTAGATATATTGTTATTTCGCCATATTTTCCCATTTATGGTGTGCTCTAATGGTAGTCTTTGATTCTAAAAAGAATTTGGACTTTGATCCTAGTATAGTCCAACTAGCAAAACACTCACCACTAATTGCAACAGAAACGCCACCTTGTGGATATTGCTGCTCTCGTATACCTCAATAACATACGAAAGGGAGAGAAAAATATTTGGAGTGGAACATATTTTTTGGGAGCCTAAAAGAAAAAAATCATAAGTAAATCAGCCTAACGCACTAAGTCATAGGGCAAATAAGCTTAGGCTAGAAAACAATTAACCTTTTTGCAAGAATGTTTCATTAGTTAGTAATAAATCAAAGAATATTTACATAGGCCTAGGACACGTGGGGAGGGGAAAAGATCACCCCACACCTGCTGATGGGGCGGTTGAACATTGTGACTCTTTGCTTTTCACCGCTCCTTCTAAATGTCCGCCCAATTTCGCCTTAATTTCCTCTGAATGTTTTAAATTGGTAGGCTATCACTTCTGGGGCACCCTAACTGGCAAACAGTTTCCAATACAGGAAACACATCAACCCAAACCCCTCTACGTGGCTTGTTCTCATGCATGTCAGGATCCACTCCTCCACCTTCCCCTTTCCCACCTTCCCCCTTCTACTACTTGGCGAGAGTCAGCATCATGGGTCTACCTAGTAAATTAGTGAGACAACATTCATGCATGTTAACTAACTAAATGCAATCTTTGAAAAGAAGGCTAAAGGAAATATCACACAACCGCTGGTATTTACCTGCATGTATGTGTCGGACCACTATTCATCCATTTCGAAAACAGGCCAAGGTGGGTCTCCATTATTCATATTTACTGTCTTTGATTACGATTTGTTATTTGGAAAAACAACTTTCCCTAAACAAGACAGTAGATTGATTTTGGAGTGGCTCAAATCGGTAACCTCATGAATTGTAGGCACCAATATCAACGGAAATTACTCCATGAGCCTACTTAATAAGGTAGGCTACTCCACAGTTTCCGACATTACCCATCGCATAATTCCAATGTTCGTTAATAGCTCGTCTGCAGTTGAATATGTTCGGTGACATCAAATCATACAAACACAAACGTAACACTAACTTGAGTTCCATTATTAACTTAGTGTACGCTATTTTTTCCAAAATAGGGTACTGCTACTATGAGAGGTAGATTACTGCCACATAATCACTGAGTCACATTTCACTGTTGCATGTAATCTCATTATCATTTGAGTCATCATCACACATGTCCTCTGCATCCGGAACACGCTGGCAAACATTTTATCCTTGTCGACGGCCCGACCGTAATGTCCCATATCCTGACCTGCATGTGTAGCTAACAAGATCCAAGAGTAACTGTGGAGCTGGATCGAAGCCTGAGTTCACTGGCATCAATTTTCCTTCATAGACCTTCCAACCCCACTTTTTAGCATCCAAAGAATTCCCCTTCCACTGTTGCACTTGATGGAACACAAGGAGGCTGCGATACTTTACTGCTGCAGCTGTTGGTGGTAAACATGTTTGGATGGATAGTCTTTTGGCGTGTAGTGGCTTGTTCCCGGCAGGCTGATATCTCAGGCACCCATTAAACTGAATGTATGCTTAAAATGGTAAGAACAAAGTGGAGGTAGGCCTGCTATTGCTGTAAAAGATTTATGACGCTTAAAACTTTTTTATTAACTTATATTATCGGAAGGATTTCAGAAGCACCGTTTAGGATGCCATGGTTCCCTCTCATTGACCAAGGCGTAAGTGTATGATCATGGTGGACCGTAAGACTGCACACAAACATGGAATTTTTTTGTTAACTGAGCAATTTTGCTATTCATGAGGAGGGGGGGGGGGGAATTGTAAGTGCAGCAGGGGCCTCTTGGAAATTAAAATTCTTTATATAGACAGGAGCTTTAAAAGATACTGAAAATTTCCCTCTGTGCTCTCGAATAAGTGTTCATAAAGTTCAGATAAAATGATGTCAACAAGTATTACTTTTGATCTAAACTTGCTTGACAGATGCAAGGAAGATGCATTTTACATCGTGTAACTGGGGTGCTTTTTTCTTGAGGAGGACGCTTACAGTTCGGCTTCGCCATCATGTAGTGAACCCCCAACGATTTGTATTCCCTTGATCCACACATACAAAGACCTATTTAATACCCTTCATTTCCAAACCAGGTAGGTTCATTTTCTTGTCATTCATATTTTATAGACATGGGGTGTTCTTTTATTTTCATTTATATTCGAAGCATGAGGGGATGGATTTTTCTCAATACCATTCTGGGCAAGCAAGGATAACTCCCTGGTGCAAGGGGCGATTAGCCGAAAAAGATTGAGAAGCACTGGTGTACACTTACTTTAAACGCGACTTGTGTTTGTAATGAGGGGCTAGCCTTGCAAGGAAGACCTATACTATGTGGGTTTGGGTGATTAATTAATTATAGTGCTACATTACAGCTGTCCTTCTTGGACCCTTAAGTGTCTTTTCAGTATTCGTCTCTCTCGCGGCACAATGTAATCCCGAATAAATGAAGAAAAAGTTTGCAATCTGTTGTTACTTAATTTTGTGGTAAAAAGTTCATGCTACACACAGCGACAACTTTTTGTTTAATGTCGCCAAGTCAAATATGTTTAAGTCAAGTCGCAAGTCAAAAAAAAGTGCTACTCGAGTCTGACTCGAGTCCAAGTCAGCTACTCGAGTCAACAACTCTGATTATAAGTCTTGTCCCTATTGTACCCCAAACAAAAATCCCCAAATACAATGTACGTTACGTTAGCTTTCAAATATGTTAAACTGCTCTTATAAACAATCTTGCCCCCTCTGTCGAACCCTTTGACCATTCCGCATCTTAACTGAAAAGTGTAGTTACGCCATTGGTAGGCATCATATAGAGTTGCAAGCAGACGTATTGCCAGGACCTGCTCGCAATGAGGCTAGGTACAACCTCCCCTCCCACCCCTTCGCCTATCCAAATCCCGATCAATTAAACTTGATATATGTTTTTGTAGGATGATTATTTCATTTGCGGGATGATTTTTAATTGTGTTCTCCAATTTGTGTTTTTTTTTCAAAAGACAAAACAAAAGACTGCTCATTTATGTTAGGCTATGACATCATATGCGGTTACTTCAAGTTCACTTTCTGTTGAAAATGTGACAACCCTATCTGCTAATATCTGGAGAACCACACGTCGGATTTTAATGGGAATTTCACCAGATTGCTTAACATAAGTACCCCTCTAATATATCAAAACTTGATTTGAGCTTAGACCCTTCTTTTAACATTGGCGGCGATTTGGTCTCAATATGGGGAGGAGGAATGGCAAGTTTTCAAAAAAGTTACTATGTGAAAAGTCAAAGTCAATCGGCAGTTTCTCAATTTTGGGAGGGGACATGCTTCTTGTCTCTCCCTTCAGATTACCTGCCATTGTAATGCAATTCGGAAAGCAGATACTTCGAAGAAAATGTTTTGTACAAAACATTCTAAATTCTCATGAAGCGAAAATTTTAGGCCGATCTATAAAGATAATTTTCTCGTCAGAAATAGGCTCAGATTTCCCACATTTTTTCCTTATTTTTACCCAAACTTCTATATTTAATGCAAACCACATCCTACAACTGTAATATATTGTTCTAGTTCGAACTAGTCTATTTTTGTGTCAAAACATCAACCTTTTTTACCTTGCTTGACGGCATTCTGAGAAATTTACTAAAAATTAGTGTAGTAGTCGGTTCCGCGATGGTGAAAAAGTAGGGATAAATGTGCTTAAATGTTAACAAGAGGGCAATTCACAGAGTTGCTGATATCATCCCAATACATTCTTTTGCCTCTCAGTATAGTTACTTCTATACCATTCTCACTCGGCCCAATTTACGGTGGAAACTAAAACAAAAGGAGTTGGAAATATTTCGAATCTATTGAGTTGTCATCGAGTGATATTTATGTTTTACCAATCCAACATGGGACGCATAAGTGCCATTTAAGTTGTTTGATTTTTTTTTAAGTCCCATGAGGACGTAAGATGAATACCAGACATTATCACCCTGCTTGGTCCCCTAATGAGACTGGCTAGTATGACCACAATCGAGAAACTAGTGTAGGAGTTTTATTATGTCAAGTCCGTCGGGGCGCGTGGTAGGGTGTGTGGTTGGACTAAGCCATTAAGCCCAATCCTCTCCACCTTAATTATCAGTTCGCTGTATCTTTTTGTTTGCTTTATGTTTTTTTCTTTTTTTTTTTCTTTTTTTGCCTTTTGTTTTTGTTTTTTAATAAAACGCTTCAGATGGCTTAAGAAGTCTGGTGTTTGCTTTGGCATGATTTCGAAGTCATATGACTTCCCCCATTTGTTCTCGAACGTTCCCCCTTCAACATGGATATTAACATATAGGCTATGTGGTTTACATAAATCTGATTGGTTAAAAGTCTGTATGACGTCATGCAAGTTTTCATCCAGCCAGCGGACCTCCGATGGCCCTCGGTCGGCGTTTTGGCCACCGGTGGACCGCCAAATATTGCTAACAGGGCGCTTTTATGTTCGCTTCTGAGCCGAGACTAGAATTAACTGATTACTGAACAATGGCATGTATGAAGTGTTCTTAAAAACGTTAGAAAATTACCGTCAACTTTTGTAAAATATTTGACTGTTCTTGAGAACTGTTTTTTAAGTATGTGGAAACACTGGAGTAGTCACTGGATAACAACGGTGTATGAGGTACCATACCCTCAATAAGTCCTCCGTTGACTTACATACAAGTAGGCCGTTCATGGAAATTTCAGTTTACAATACTATGACCATGAAGAATTTATTATGCTGGCAGCGCTTAAAGCTTCGTTACATTGATCCAGAGCCTTTTACCCAGTCAAAGCGAAAGTCTTCAAAGCCCACAATTTTCCGACAATTGCTTCAATTGACCCCATTTTGCCACCAGTAATGCTTCATTTAATTTACATTTATTTAAATTGACAAACGACCCCATCCTATTTCGCAACAATAACAAAAGTAATACCATTGTCTCGTATTGGTGCTATTTGCGAAGGTGAACGAATGGACGTGGGTACTACCATTAGGAGCTATCGGCAAATGGCTATTAACGTGCCTTTACTAAGGACTAGTTCACCTTCAGTTCACTACACAAGTCATTATAAGGGAGCTTTAGCTATATATAGTGTTTTCACCGGGTGCCCGACCGACAGTGTTACTACCCGGGTAGAATAATTACTACCTAATTACTACTCCGGTAGCGATTTTCTATGGTTTTCATTTTGATTTTGGCGAAATGCTATGGTTATTGCAACTTACAAAATGTATTTCCCATGATCTCATTCACGAATCACGATAATGCTGAAATGAGGTTGTTTATCTCTGTTTCCGTACGTACCTTGCTTTTGTTAAATTGCACTAGTTTACACCAAAACAAATCCTGCGGTGCGTGTTTCTGACCGTACAGTACATCAAGTCGCGCCTATACCAAATAGCGTCAACGTTCTACCATGGACTTTTTATTTGGAAGGAGATACATCGCTTTGAAGCGAGGTTTGACAGCGCCAAGGTCACACAATAATCTCTCTTGTATCTTTCTTGGTATTTCTATAGGGCTTACACTGGATTAGTTAGTTCAAACAATAGAGATGTGTCGTCTGCTACATCGACTGTAAGACTGGGGGTTTTTCGCTACTGCCACATCATTACCAATTGCTACGAAATTAAAAGAATATTGCATGTTTGGATACTCTTTGACGGGGATGAGAGTCTACCAACAAGGTTTTATGTATAAATATGAACATTATTCTATGTCTGGTATTTCCAGAAACTTCCGGAAACTTTCGACATCAATGCGACAAGATTAGATTTCTCCCTCTTCAACTCATTTGCATGAGTTTCTTTCTGTAGGGTGGGGGAAAACCTCATTGGCTCATTTCAATTAATCAGTCGTTTCTTTTTTTGAAGCACCTTCCCCTAAATTGGTGGCGGTTTCAACCTATGCATCAACGCATTGTTCTGAGAAGGTCAATTGTGACAGGATTACTAGACGTGAATGATGTTGCTAGCGTATTGATATCAAATTGAAGCCAACGAATAAAAGGAAAATTCCCCTTTTAGCCGAACGCATAGCTTATCATTGATAATCTTCTCAGGATGACGTGGATCTTAGGGTATTAGCATAAATAAAAACTTTCCGTTCAACCTCCTTCCAAATAACAGCTCCCTGATGTATGTACGTAAAAAGACAGCCCACAAACAACTTGCACGCAGCACGTGTGTGGAACAGAGACGTTCGGAAACTAAGACTGGGCGAGGAGTAGCCTGAAAGAAAGTGTTTGAAGTTTTCGACAGTATATTCGTTGCCGTACAATCAATACACGCACAGATAGATACATGTCAATTACCTTGCCTTTTATTTTACTAGAATTCATACATATCCCTTATCCATTATCTAAAGAAGGAAATTTTGGTAAAACAGTTATGTTTACATAAGCTATGCACATATTCCAGCAACACTAATATTCTTTTGTCTCAAATTTAATCTCTAAAACTTCGTATTTTTGGTGGAGACACTTTTTGGGAAACAAAATTTCACTTCATCAGCTCTAGCATCGTACACGTTCTGTTATGGGGTATCTCGCGCTCTGTGCACGGAAAAATCTTCTATCCTGTTACTTTTATCCTGTTAGTGCCTTTAATACTGAGATGATTTCTATCCTTACGCTGCTCATAGTTTTTTATTGCTATTCAAAATATTTGCAAATTTTTTGTGCCCAAAGTTTCCAACTATGTAACCAAACAAGCAGAATCTTTTCCCCATTTTTTTAAATACCCCCATATGCAAAAGTGGAGCTTTGCAAAGTCACGTGCACAACTTCGGCACAACATATCGAACAGAGCACACGGCAACGAACGAACGTTCGTATGTGATAACGACATGCACAGTGTCTGCGGTATTGTAACGTACATAGAAAGATTTTTGTCATTATCACGAAGGAACAGTGTGATTAGAAGGTTGTGGACTTTTGATAAGAGCAACAAGAAAGCAGTTTACGAGAAATTTAAACACATGGTTGAGGTACTTAACAGTGCACAAGTTGTAATGATAAACTTAACGTTATTATTTTTTTTTTCGCGAATGAAATGTGAGTTTTGCTGAATAGTTTTAAATCATTTTTTTTTCATGTTATTTTTTGTTACGATGCACACGTTGCGGCACACTGGACACAAAGCCAAAGTAGGTAATGGTGGGACTTGTTTAAAATGTGTCTGATTGCACGTCAATTAATGGCGCTAAAGTATATTGTCAAATTAAATATTCTCGTCTGATTTTCAGACTTATGATGTTTAGGACCTATGGCACAAATGAAGTAAATTTAAAGCGTTGTGATGTATAGTTTTGTCAGATCGATCCTATCTGAGAAGAGAAGAGGGATCGAGTCACGAATCGTACGTGTATACAATGCACTTTCGCTAAAAGAGAATATTCTTTACAAAGAATGCACTAAACGTGTTAACCTTTGACCAGTACATTTGTACACGGCGTTCAACCCCTACCCTCAGTCGAGGCTACGCCTACATGAGTTAGTCTGTAGTGTAAGCGGCCTTTCCCTACTCATTTGTGCATGGAAGTAGGCCTATAGGGTCAGTCGGTGACACGTCACCTGACCATGACAACAACTTTTTGGAGTAAAAACAAATGGTGTGCGCGTATTCTGCGCTACAGTGCAGTGCAGGAATTATTTTCACTATAGCAGTGTAGCACGTTAAGTGTTCTCTTATAGTCATATTGCAGTCAGTTGTTGTTATCACTTCAAAGTTACTAGGGTAACGAAAAAACCCGGATGACCGACCGACCCCATAGCTGGTTTGTAATCACAAAGATATTATAGGCATAGATTCCAAATTTAAAATGGCGCGGTGACTACTCATAGGGTGAAAATATCGGGGAGGAAAGGCTGGTTACTGCTCAGTCGTTTTGAAAATGAACAGGGAAATGAATTTTCAGAATATTGTAAAACCTGGGAAGTATCACACCTGAGTAAATTCCATTTACAAGAAGAAGTTTATCTACCTCTCGTGGCACTACACCCTAAAAACAATGGGCAAAATTTACACAACACTGGGCATGTATTCAACAACCTAAACAGTTGGGCAAAAATTTTACCAACTAAGTTTGGTAAAGTTTGATCCCAACTGTTTGGATGAAAATGACCCAACTGTTAAGGAAATGAGCATTTCAAAATATACCTAGTTGTTGGTCACTTCTTTCATCAAGCTGATGGTCAAATGTATTAACCAACCGTTGGTTTTATGTTATCCATTCTTGCCTATTCGTTGGTTCTTTCTTTATTTCAGATTAGCATGATGGGCTTTTCTTTGCCAGGAGAGTTGGGTGAACTTTCTACACAACAGTTGTTGAAATTGTATTATTTTCTTGGGAAAGACTTTAACCACTCCATAGGCAGTTAGATGTGTATTGTGCATCCCTTACTATAGCCTAGCTTTCGGTTATAGTTTTAAAGAATCACTGGAAACTGAGGTCATGAAGGTCTGCGCAAAATGTTTATTTTACACTTGTCCTTATTGTGAATTAAAACAAAGTACCCGTTGTTGGAAAAAATTACACAATTGCACCTAGACTGAGATATTTCTTTCAAATGTCTAGGATTAATACGTTCCGTTTGTCACCGACTTCCGTGGATATAGTGTCCAAAACAACAAGGTTTAAAAGGCACTGTGAAATGATGCTTTTAAAATTAAAAGACAAGTCTGCACACTGACAACTTTTGTAGCATATCCGTATGGTTCATACGTGGAGTAAGATAGGATTATCATTATGCATTATAAAGTTTCAAATTCTGCTATATCATCTCCCATTGGACGTGACAGAGAATACCCCAGATTCTGAGCTCTCATTGGATAGCCGTTTGGCGACCAGTATGAAATGTCGAACTTGACACAAATGTGTGCTTGTTCGTAGTAGTAATTTAAAAATTTTAAGGAAATGGAGCTCTATTTTATGGCCATACATAATGTACGAGTTTTCCGCTTTTGCCGAAGTCAAAGATGTGAAAAGGAATTTTCAGATTATGGAACCATTACCTGATTATGAAAAGAAATGTGAAACAAAATCGAGTAAAATGTGTGGTTGTTCGACGCAAACCTGCGGCCAGAAACTTACCCAGCTTTAAGCAAACATTATGCTAATTGGCAAATAATTGCCCAACAAGTAGGTAAGGAGAAAATTTGCCCAACGGTTGAATAAAAGCTTGTTGTCAGTTTGACCAATAACTGGGTGTAACAAGACGCGTGTATAGAAGGAACATTTTAACATTATTTGAGCAAAGCTTGACCAACATATAAACAATTAATTTTGCCCAACAAAAATAATTCACAATGTTTTAAGAGTGTACGCATAAGTACTCTTGAAACGCACAATGACTTGTTTAAAATTCGTAGACTTATTCAGAGGTCAGTTTTTATGGTACCTACTAATTACGCACTTTTGTATGCGCATTTAATTTCTTACGCACTCACAACGGGAAAGCATGCAACGAAAGTGTTCGTTTTCCTAGCACGCAGAAGTGTTCGTCCAAGTTATTCTAGAAAAAACACGGAGAATTGTATTCTGCGCGTATTACATAAAACGCTCACTCAAGTAGGCATTGTCTGTAATCAATGCGTGCTTTTTATTAATATTAACCGCACACCACAGAATAGAAAAGCGTCTATGGGAAATTCACACCTCCGCCCCGATGTTTTAGTCTAAATCGGGAGTCAGTTTCCTTAACAGAGTAGTTACAGGAGTTGGTATCTATGCTTATAATATCGTTGTTTAATCAAAGCTAGCCTTGTCCATCAGCCTATTTGTGACGTCATTTGCTTGTAACTGCTGTGCAGTGATGATGGTTATTACAAGTCAAACAGTTGTATAACACTGTTGCACTATGTACGTACGCGTGAACGCACGTACGTGAACGCTTCCACACGTACTCGCGTGCATTGTGTAAGAATGGGCCATATTGCCTATAGGAATAATACATAAACAGCATCCCAACGTACACGTAGTTGTTGCCATGTCAGACTGTCTGGTCTATGTTTTAATTTAGTATTACCGTACTTGAAAGGAACTTCATCAGTAAGTATTACATATGAAACACATTGCTCTCAAAGTTCGTGTTCAACCCGATGTGTATTTCGACTAGTCCAATAGACCTAGCTACCTGTTACTTTAGCTTAAGTCTATGCCAGGGCTAGGCTAAGTTAGGTCTAAATAATAACTGGGACGCGCACGGACTTCATTACGGTGGGAAAGCGCGTATAGTTTTTTGCATTGTTATGGCGCCAAGAACTAGTCATGCTTGACCCGCGTGGTCGCAGTGTACTTGGCGGTTATTAGCAGTTTGAGTTTTGGCCAAGGGTCAACTACTGTGCATATGAGGAGGTCTTCTATGGCTTTTATTGTGGGTTCTTTGCACCCCAGGTGAAAAACTGAATTTTCAATGTCAAGTAACTGTATACACAATAGTCAATGTCACGGAGAATAAAAACTACAGTTTTCCATATATTACCAAACTAATTATATCGTGAAAGTAAAAGCACAATTTTCGCCATATGTCTGACCTCTGACCTACGACTGCTGACCTATCACTGTGAATATCTGCAAGACACGAGTTCTCATAACCTTTCACCTGCATACTAACTTTGGGGACAGTAGTGACTTCAGTTTGGGATAAATTCATGGTACATGTGTGAACTTGTAGATGTCATTTGACCTATCGTGATCTTTGACCTCTGACCATTGACCTACCATGCTGATGGTATTGAGTCACAAATTCAAATGATTACGCACCCCCTCACCAAGTTTGGGGTCAGTAGCACCTTTAGGTTTTGGCCAACATACGTCACAGTTTTGACCCTCAAACTGTTATTTGACCTTCTGTCCTCGTGACATTTGACGTCAAATGTGAAGTTGTGCCAAGAAGACATCAATAGGAAAGTTTTGCAAAAAGTCAGGGCCATTTATTGTTTTATTCATATTTTACTGCCAGATTTGGAAAACGGCTTATTTTGACCTTCTTTGACCTTTGACATATCATGCTGACTAAATACCCACCCACCAAGTTTGGGCCCAATGTTGGTCTTAGTTTAGGATGAGTTCGCGTCACACTTTTGACCTTGTGAAGGGGTTGAGTCAGTGGTCAGAGCATTCACCTTGTGTGCGAGAGGTCGCGGGTTCGAGTCCTGCTTGAAGCTAATTTTTCCGTTCATATCTAACATCCTCTTTCAGTATAAGGCAAGTGCCTATGTTTGAGGAAAATGGCCTAAGGTCTTTGAGCGACTACAGCGTACGTATATATACTATACACATATGTATACTATACATATATATACATATATATACATATATATATACATATATATACTATACATATATATATGTATATATATATATATATACCTGTCAAACATGTTACTGCCAATAATTTCAATCAAATATCAAATGACTTTGCGTATTCGTTGGAGTAATAATATTACAAGATTTGTTGTAGGGCAAAAAAAAATCTTTACCAGGTTTTCATATGAGTAACAAAACCTCACGTTGTTCTTGAGATGAAATTGCAAACGACTTTGTGTATTCCTATTTTTCGGAAGTTGTCAAGCAAGCGGAACAAGACTTCAGCTGAAATAAAAAAAATACAAAAAGAATTTTGTTTTTCTCGAGAGAGGAGATTCACTCCGTAGTTTTCTTCCTTTTCTTAAATGATTATTAGATGGCACTATATAACACAATCGTGTTGGTGTTGGTGTGTCGTAAAATCCCATCTAACTAACTAAATGATTATCCCGGAACATTCAAATATTTCCATAATAACTGTTTCATTTTTGGTTTCGTACCGGAGTCAAAAAATAATTTTTGCGATCACGCTAGTAGAGTAACACCATATGTGTGTGAATGTCGTGGATGTTGTTTCGGCGGCGATCTGTATTTGAAATTTTAGGGAGGGGGTATGTCTGGGACGCTAAGGTGAGGTAATGATGTCAAAGATAGCAGTATCGGGTGAGAGCGAATCTCGCAGTAAAACCCACGTTTTAAGACATTTCAGCAATCAAGAGTCCCATACATTGCATAAACATTTTTTTCTAATACAAATGAATAGGCCAGCGCTGCAACTTTTGGATAAGTACCACGTTTAGTTTAAGACAAGTTAACGAAAGAAGAAACACGGGGCAGGGGTTTCTATCAAGATTCCATCAAGAAGCACGACTACTGATGATCGGTTTACGCCAAGGGAAAAGAAATGCATACAGAGACACTTTTTAGTAAGTGCCTTCTTTGTTTGATTTACAAGCAACACAATTTGTACAAATGACGCCGCCTTTCAAGACAGGAAGAAAGTGGCAGACTAATCCGACAAATACAATATCCGATCTTTTGGTATACTACTTTCTGCTAACTGAGTAATGACACAAAATTACAGCACGAAATAATCATTTGAGCTTGAAGCACCCAAAAGGCTTTCACTTTTGTGTGCTGTCTGTTCAAAGCATATCCCAGTCTTTCGGTAGTACTTAGAAATTCTGTGCTTGCATGGATGACACCCTTATAAAAATACTACCCCAATAACGCTGCAAGACAAGGTATAGTCTCTGGGCCATAGACAATGGCATTTGGACACGATTTATTTAAAAATGGTCCTTGAAGGAGTGCAACCCTTCGGTGGTTTTCGACAAAAAGGATCTTCGGATTGGATAAGGGAAAGAAAAATAAAAATGACCAAAAGGTGGGGATGGGCAGAATATAAATAAAAGTATCACATAATACACTACCTCGTAACCTAAGGGCCACGGAAGGCCGTCATCCTAGAAAATTTTTCACTTCCATTGAAAATAAAACTTAACATTTTGTGAAAGCTCTCTTCCCTAATAAATACCCGTGCCCGAAGTTATTTTACCCCCTTCAGTACCTTGTCAGGCTATGGGCCTGCATAGCATATTTAACACAATCTCATTAATTTATGTAACGTGTTTAGTTCCTATACACAGTAAGATTAGAAACGTTAGATGTAAAGAAGAATTTGTAATCATCGAGGAAAGTAATAGTTGAACTGTCTTGCATGATTAACTTCCCTTGGAGCTAACTCTCTTTGTATCGTGTCCATCGTCTACCGACGAGGGAAACGTATACTATTAAACAGGTAGAAAAGAACTATGCAGATGATGATGCATTTTATATTTCCCAGTTTTCATTGATGAGTTTCACATTTCCCAGTTTTCTTCGAACGTGTGTAAGCTAAGTTTGTTTTGGTTACTGGGAATGAGTTCGCTATAGTTTACTGCATGAATCAAAACCACAACAGAAAAACTTGTGAAATCATTCCGATTTTAATTACCTAATGATGAACTTATGTGAAGGATGCTGTGACCATTTTGCACTTACAAACAGCTTGCAATCATCATGTTTTTATGACAGTGTAATAGACAAGGGTCTTTTTCCCATTCTGATGGCCCTGGTTTGAATCTCATTCATCCCTAGACGCACTTCAATTTTAAGTTAATTGGTTTTAGACTTCTGTCACTTATCATACTAGGTATATAGAATTTTGACATTGACAGGAAGAGCCGTATTGTTTTAGTTAAGGTCAGAGGCCTTTTATGGTTATCAGATATCAAAAGTAAAAATCTCTTGTAAACAATATTTTTAAGACATGAATTATGAATGCGTTATACTTAGAAAACCATCTTGTTTGCGTCAGAGTTCAAAGATCATTTGGGTATACCAGCTGTAGGACTACGAAAATTTTGTAAACTGAGGTATCTTATTATTGTCTGCGACATACCAATTAGCAGAATCCTTTTGTTTTTGGTATAGGTGAAAGTTCATTTAGAATCTCTAGTATTCGTATGGTAAAAACTTTGTAAACTTAAAAGATAATAAAAGGTTGGCTTAATGGACCTCATAGTTGGCATGCAGATGTTCCATATTACGTTAAACAATCACTACGTTTTTGTTCAAAAGGTCGCATTAGGACCCAATGGAACTGCACGAGCTAAACAAGCCGGCAGTTGGACGACCCATGTTGTTAACAAAGAGCCCAATTGTTTTCGGTGGTGGTGAAAGAAAATGTGAAATAACCACAAATGTTGAAAACACCGTAAACAGGAATTCTCAAGAAGGATAACTCTGAGGGCTTGATCTCAGTGTGACAAAACATTCCCTTTCGGCCAGGTATTAGTGAGACTTTGGGCTTTGTGGTTTATGAGCCTCTTTCTTCTTGTGATTTTGAAATGCAGATAAGCATTCGTCAAATTAAGAGATTAAGAGGCATTCGAATATTCAGTTATACTGCAACTGACTCATAATGACACACATGGCACTCCTTCAGTCTTTCAGAATGTATTAGTGACACGTAGTGCTAATTTTATTCAAAAAGGGGATACTTTAACTACTGCCACTTTCTTGAATAGTGAAGCAGTAAGTGGAAAAAGAACAATGTAAATTTGTACAATCATGCATTCATAACTCAAAGAAATCAAGCAATGTAAAGAAAGCCTCCACAAGTTTTACTCTCAAGATCGACTGTTTGAATATCTTAACCTTATACCCACATTCCAATATCCATATTGGTATATTTTTGGATCAGTAGAGGTTAGCAATTGTCGAATGTTCCTCTGTCATACTTTATTGATACTGCAAGGACCAAGCTCGTAAAAAACTCTCAAATTCCTTATGGTAATCGCAACATCGTTCACCTCTTTTCACTATACGATTTCATCAGTCTGATTGAAAAAAGTTAATAGGCCGTAAGGCGGGAAGGTACTTCAGGGCCACAGAAAAAATGCATTGATATAAAATAGAATAGTTTCTAATTGTTCAGTTTCTAATTGTTCTCCTAGATTTACCTGCAATTATTACGATGACAACAACATTCAGGATAATAAGAGCGTCTGATATGAGGTCATCATACTCCTCCGAGAACTCCATTCCCGCTACCAACACGTTGATCAAAATTGCTGTCAGTGAAAACATCTGTTGGAAAAAACAAATCTTTTTTTATTATCTCTGGGAAAAAAAAACCTTTTTCCTTTCACAATATAAGCTACATATAACTTCAAATTACAAATGTCAAAATACTTTTTGTATGTACAAGTTGATGAAGTGACACCACGTATGTTATTTAAATCGTCAAGTGTACTTATTTCGTTAGACTGTATTACCAACGAAAAATAGGGCTGCTGTAAAATATTTTATTCAGTCGATTGAAAAAATAATAATGTCTTTTTGATTAAACTAAGTTTTGGTTAGGAAAACAATAGGAAGATAGAATTTAATGTTATATTGTAATGAGATGGTTAGGAACTGAAGGTCAAACTTATGTCATAATTACTACATAAAACATAAAATGGAAGCTAAAGGAAACTTTATTTGGATTAATCTTCCCTAGACTATTCTCCAGCTACGAACCCTTCCCCACGACGATTCCCTGCACAGACATTCCCCGACGGCTCCTTCAAAACACTTTTGAAACAGATAATTCCTGCCCAAAGAATAATTAACTTTTTATTGAGGTGCAATTTACACTGCAAGTGATTGCAAGAGTGAAAATTTTCCACGTTTTATCGCCCCAACCCAGCACGAATTGTTTGTCACGTTCCTCATTTACCCCCCCCCCCCTCTCTCTCTCTCTCCATATTATCATTCTTATATTGGCAACACCAGTTTGGGGAATCTTACGAGCCCATGCTAGTTGGTGTTAATCATGAAAATTAATCAATTTACAAGTCATTGTGGTATCAAACAGAAACATCTGTAAACCAGTAACCTCTGTAAAGGCAACTACAACTGCCATGCCCTTATGGATAAATCTACGAGTGTTTATAAAAAAAAAGGTTGGAAATAGACATGGAATCATGCCAAGACGATTCCACAGATCATGTGGACATCCGGCGAGGCCCAAGCCGGAAGAAGTGAGACCAAACTCCGATAACACCCTTTGTTTACACACGGCAGATAAAGCATGGATGGCTAGAACTGGCAGAACATTTACCCGTGCATATGTCCTCCAGCTTCAATTTTTATCTTTTTCTTGTTTCACTACGATACGTTACTTAATTAGTGGTACTAAAACGATGTTTTAAACGTAAATATTGAACTTCAAGCAACATCGGCTGAAATACTGGAATGAGCTGCTTTCAACAGCCGATGGACTTCCTCCCTATTTCCACGTTTCTCAATAAACATCGCTTATCTTTCTGTACGTGTTTGCTTCAACAGAAAAAAGAAACTGACTGGTCAAATGGTTAGAGCATCCGACTTGCAGCTGGAAGCCCTGCGGTTCGAATCCTGGCCGGGTCATACCAAAGACTTTATAAATGGAACTTACTGTCATTGTGCTTGTTGCTCAGCATAAGCAATGGAGTAGGGAAAATAACCCAGTGAGCCACAACGGGAAAAAAGGCTGTGGCCGGCCCGACTTTTTGGTCAGAAACTGAACCGTAAAACTTTATCTAACTAACTCCACAGAAAAAAGCACTAGGTCGAGTCCCAACTTGGATATCGGCTCTGCCTGTAATTAAGTCACCGAGTAGTTTATCTTAAACATAAACGTTTTCTGTCAGCTGCATAAAAATGCAGAATAATTAAAATTAATCGTTTTATTAAATATACTTCAGCCTTATTTATGTTATCATATAAAAATCTGATAGAACTTAATAAATTTGAAAGAAGCAGTAAGCACAATCAATGTTGCTATCTGGCAACAAGGCATTGTTTACTGTAACAATCTAAGTCAAAAGAGTGATACAATGGAGCTACTGTATATGACTACTTCGTAATAGCTTCATGGTGAGACAGTGTCATTTCAGCGCATAGACCTGCACATTGAACGGGGATTTGAAATCGTTAAGGATTGTTTTAATGTTATGACTCTTAACAATTTTGACTCACGCAAGTGTCTAGGTGTCTGGGGGTGTTTTTGCAGTAACTTGTGTTTACGTAGCTTAACTAACGTCATTTTCTGACAACGATGTTTTCGGTCCGGAATTGTTTTCTGTTTTAAGTAATTCTTACGTTTTTTGTACCAATAGAAAACAGTGTTAGATGCAGTAGGTACTCTGAAAAACGGTTTTAAAATATTAAGTAGTCCTGTCTGCAACGTGTAAAAATTACGGAAAGTAAGACTTGATGATCACTCTCTGGAACCACATTGTCATATTTCGTTGCGTTTTTGAATGTGTTTGCAAATTATGATTGCTACTTGAGAAGAGGCATACTTCAATGTTAGCAATATACAGGGTCGTATCCAGGAACTTTCAATAGAGAGCCGTGGGGCTTGATTGATCGCTGTGCTGGGGAGGGGTCTATAAGTGGAGGAATTGTCCCCTCCCCTTTGGAAAATGTTTGCTTTTGGAAAGGGACCAGATGCAAAATGACGCTATATCGACACATTTCGAAGCGTAGTTATCATCATCCTTTTTTCATGACTGCTAATTGGAAGGGGAAAGGACTGACTCTTGCTAGATCCGCAAGTTTCGTTTTTTTTTTTTTGCCTCAATTTTTTCATTCATAGTGACCAAGCCAATAGGGGACGCTCGCCTGTTAAGCACCCTGACTGGTCCGCCACTGTTATGATCATGCAAGAGTGGACTGGCTGTTTAAGAGGGCTTCAGAAAAGGGGGCAATGACATACCCAGGTTGGTTTTTATTTTTTATTTTATTTATTTATTTATTTATTTATTTATTTATTTATTTATTTATTTATTTATTTATTTATTTATTTATTT
>WURT03599698.1:1761-16650 GCA_009936505.3 Holothuria glaberrima
ATGGCATGGGGGTGAACCATCAACCAGTCAAAGTGTTTGATTGATGCCAGTGTCATCCAGGTACCAAACACTGACTTTGAACATCTCTGTGTCATTGCCGATTGTAGGCTGTGATTGTAATATTTGGCTAAAGAATTAACTGATAACACAGCAGC
This sequence comes from Holothuria glaberrima, assembly GCA_009936505.3. Lineage (NCBI taxonomy): Eukaryota > Metazoa > Echinodermata > Holothuroidea > Aspidochirotida > Holothuriidae > Holothuria > Holothuria glaberrima. The sequence continues at coordinate 1,917 of WURT03599698.1, forward strand.
AAGGCGAGAAATGAGTTTAGGTCTAGAAGTGGAAGCTGTAGTCGATAATTAATGAATTTGGAGATAACACACCAAGCTAAAATGTATAGGCCTGTCAAAGCTTCCTGCATACCATTAGTAAGTTTAGATCTTTTCAAAAATTAAGATGGGTATGAGTTGTGTATTTTGCATTTCATTGCTTTGTGTGAGATGAAAATTATTAGAGCAGTTTTCATGTGTAGTGGGATAGGAGATAGTGGTAAGATGGACTGCCTTATCAGCAGGGGAGAGGTTAAATGTTTAAAGAATGTGGACTTAATTAGCTGGTATCTGGATATATAATCATTGAAATATTTATACGTCTGATATTATCATAGTGCACTGTTCAGTAGACGTGTGTTATTATTGTAGTGCACTGTTGAATAGGCCTATATCCACAATAGTGACAGCAGAGATTGAAGCTTGGTATTTAAGAATCTTTTAACTGCTATTTATTTTTATGTGTGATTAAAACAAAACTGTACTGTTACATGCTGTGCATATCCTGACAAAGCAAGCCTGAAAACTTTTCAAAATTTGTCAAACTTACTTCATCCTTATTGTGATCTTTGAAAAATATGACATGTTGATACTTGTGTGCAAAGGTTGTCATTCCCATGTAAAAGCTTGAGTTGTGGTTTACAGAAGCTACACACACAGATGCTTTAACTGCTACTAGTCCTTACAATATCATCAAGGATGCCATGTTGGGTTAACATGCCCTAAGTAAGAAACCATGGTTTTGATTCTTAGATATCGTTTCCTATGGAGTGAGTTGTTCAAGCACACCAGGGATGCTAGCATTCAGTGTCATGATTGCTGTTACAGTGTGGTTGACATAGTCATTCCCTTTCTGTGTCTACACATCAGAATATTTCACATTCCTGAGATAGCTGTAGTATGAAACAGCCTAAGTTGGTGGTGCTCTTTACACATTGCCTTAAAATTAGCTTTCAGACTTAGTTACACCTTGCATGAGAAAGATCTTTACTCCTTGCAAGGCAACACTTCAGTAGAATGGATTCCCGATTCCCCTTTTGTTTGCCCTCAGAGTAATGGCAGTTACTGTAATTATTCCCTGATAAGAAAAAGAAAAAAGAATAAAAAAGTAAAATGAGTGCTTCAAAATTTTATGGAGGTCAGGTCACCTAGAAAAGCATTTGTTTTACTTGGTTCTAGACTGGAGGTTATAGAGAAAAAGTCTTTGCAATGTTTTTGGCTTTTTATTAGTCTGGTTGATTTTTTTGTTTTGCTTCACCTTGGTCAATGTACTTACATCCTTTTGCTCTGCTGAGTTTGTGGTTATGGCTTGCCTAGGTTAGTGCACTGTACGGTTTCACAGTGGCTGTGCTATGTATCTACGTATTAACACACCTGGTGATATAATTACATTTATCAACTCCTGTGTTAGGCAAAGGAACCTTAGCTGTGATACCACATGAACAGTCAATACCCTCACATTTTAGAAGGAAGTTTGTGGATGACTTCGTGAATTGCTATTTAGTATGGGTCATTTTCTTGGAAGATATAATAATTATTTAAACGTGGCATGTTGGTGAATAGTTACTGGCTTTAACATCACACAGGTGTTATACATCACTGTTTAATGTTACAACTGTGCATGACAATTGGTATGCAACAGACAGTAAAGTTGTGTGTAGGCTTAAAGAAATGCCAAAATAATTTAACCAATCCTTTGGATCCAAAGTCCAGTCCTTTTAGGGATATAGGTAGTAGCAACTAGTTAGAACTGCTACCTGTCAGTGTTGAGTTTTTGAAACAATCTGAATTCAGTTCTGCTGGTTAGTACTTCCTGTATTAACGTGGGTGGATGCTCCATTGTGAGGGTATGAAAAATGACTGAGTAGTCTTGTCACCCCATTTTAGGGCATACTGTAACAGTTGGCAGTTCATAATAGGATCAGACATCAAACACTGTGTTTGTTAGCATTGTCAAATGCTACAATGCTTTATTGTTACTGTTTCATAATTTACATAAAATCTGTTGACCTATTGATTTCTGAGTTTGTCTCATGATTTTCAAAGGTATCATGGTTGACCTTCAACCTTTAAAGATCACCATGAATGTAGAATGTAGGCAGTGCAGAATGTGTGAATATGTGCAGCACAAGGCACCATAAACAGTGAATAACTAACTCCCTGTCATTATTGTCAGGGGAAATACTTAATGGGAGTGTTTTGTACATCATAGACTCTAGTGGAGTTTTTCAAAAGTGAGTGTTGACTTGCATTGAGCTTACAATCTATTGTACACAAGGTCTCATTTTAAATAAGTTGCATGTAATGAGGGAGGTAGTGTAGTACTATATCATACATACAGTGTAATTGCTTTGTAGAGTCACATAAAGGGACAAAATGAATAGGGATTTGTTTGTTAACCTGCTGAGAGACCCTGGTGGTTGTAAAGAGATTATTTATCCATGGGAATACATTAGTGATGTTTTGACTAAAAGGTATACAGCTGAAAAAAAGTGAACAGTTGTTAGACTTCATTGTGTTGTAACCTGCCGTGCAGGTTGTTTTTAGTACAGTACATGCAAAATACACCTCCACTGGGATCTAGCAATGAAATACTTTAGAAATGGGTTTAAGTGAAGATTTTTGCACAAGTTACCTGCATGTGTAGAGTGTATTTACTATTAGCAGAGGTTTGTGTATGGCCTTTGGTACTATTCCTGTGGGGAGGCCTGTAGTAGAATTTTGAGTGTAATGTTTGGGATGGATTGCCATGTTTATAAATACTGTGTATACTTGTATAGGTCTGAACTTAAATACTTTTAGCATTTCTTTCACTTTAATAGTATCCATAAAATAACCCTTAGGGAAGAAGCATTGTCATAGCCAGCCACTGCTGCTTCTGATGGTTGTAGGTTTGTACAGTTAGGAACATAGACCAGTGGTCTCATTTACTTACAATATATATTGCTGTGGAGATTGAATGGGATTGTGGGGGTATGGGGAAGGGGGGGGGTAAGATTTGACTAAGGGAAAGGTTGCAAGGAAGCCAAATTAGTTGATTGGAAAACAGTGCATGTCTAAATCAGTATAGCTATATATTCTACAATGTTTGTCATTACAACATTTTCTGAACCTTGTTAATGCTATCTTCCCAACCATGCCAAATTTGTATAAGACATCACAAATTTCTCAGAGTAGAATTGCCCACCTTGGGTTGACCTGTAAATGTCTCCCCTTTTAGCCTTTCCAGTCTGTTTGCTGGGTTAAAAAAGTCTCAAGGAACAGTTAACTGTTAGCCATGATTGATGTGTTTGTGCCTGTTCCTCCTACCCTACTTCACACTGTCCACACAATATCCACTTTATACCAGTTCTTGGTCATTAGTATCTCTATGTGGAAAGATGGTCCTTGTCTTATAGGGTTGGACTTCTTTCCTTGTTGTCTTTGATGTAAAATCCTTGGCACCCTCTATGTCATGCCTCATGCAGTCATGTCAGTGATAATTTTCCATAATCGTCATCTCCATGAGAAGCTTTCTTTGCCTGGCTTGATCTGATTTACTGAACTTTCTTTTCTTGTAGTCTTTGAAAGTGAAATCTGAGTAACTTTCTACTCACCCCTCCCCTTGTCCTTCTTCACACAGTTCAATATGTCAAAAAATTCCAGTTTATCATTTATCCATCTCCATAGGGAGTATATTTTACTTTTTTATTTCAATGATTTTCCAAAATAGTGTACAGTTCAAACTGATGTAAAATGTATACAGCGAGTGGTGGATTAAGCCTGAAAAAGCAGAATGCTTGTCCTAAGCAAGCGGTCTTAAAAATAATTGTCAAAAAGACAGTATCTTAGTTTGGCAGACAGTGGAGTAACCAGAGGGGGGGCAAGCTGGAGGCCCCCCAGTCAAATGTCTTTTTCACCCTGCTTGCACTGCCCCCAAATGAAATTCAAAGGTAAAAAAATATTGGGTAAAATTTGTATAAGACAAAAATAAAGCATACTTAGCTGGGACTCACAAGGCCAGAGAGACTGGGAAGTGTCATTTCCTGCAATCTGAGAGGCATTTTTATCAAAAATTTTTCTCTGTATGCTACGCGCCAACCACTGGTGGCCCTCCGCTTTGATAGTGTCATTATTGCTTGTCGTCCCCACTTCAAACTGTCCCCCCCTCGGCCCCCTAAATGAAAAAATCTGGTTACGCCACTGTTGGCAGACTTGATCTGATCTACTTAAGTAGAACCTGTTTTTTTTCATGGTGTCTATTAAAAAGTGATATCTGTGTATATTTTCCCTGCCACTCCCATTCTCCTGCCCTGCACAGTCCAGTCGGTCACAGATCTAGGTTATACGTGTTTCCACAAGGAACTACATATGTTTGTTCTGTTGATCAGATATACTTGAACTTGCTTTTTTTTTAAGTTGTGAAAGTGAAACCTCTTCAAACATTTGTGGAAAGGAGGGAAATTCAGCTGTGTCAGGTCTCTTAATATGGATTCAATTACCCTTATATCTCAGTTGTGAATTTGTGATAAACTAATTAAATTGCCCGCACATATTTCTGGAAGCTTACTTCAGTGTTCCTTCAACAAGTAATCAACTGAGGTGGGGATTTTTAAGAGACTAGTAGTCTTTGTTATCTGCTTATTTATTGAAGTGAATACTGCGTTTGGATTTCATTTCAGTTTCTTTTCCTTTAGTGCAGTGGGAAGCAACACCCCAGGAAATAGTCATTTTTTCTTATAAGAGCAGTCTATAAGGAAATGAAATCATAAGTATGGAATGAGGATGCACTATAGAACGTGAAAAAAACCATTCCCTTCTTTCACTTTGATGTCGAAAAATGAATGAGGTCTGCAAAATCTGAAGACCTACACTAATTAGCATTGCATACATAATTTGTGTAGTTTATTCTTGGAGACTTCTTGTGTTTGTTACATTTAAATATTGTGTTTACATTGCATGAAAATTGTGCAGTCAAAAAAAGAAAGTTGATCATTGTTCAACCATTTTGTCTCACAAGTAGCCTCTGGTAAAATCTTTTGTTCCCAAAGTTATTGTGCATAACAAGACTTGTGAAGGTTGCATCATTTGAAAATTAAAAGTTTGGAAAGCCAAATGATCCTTTTATTACAAAAGAGTTGAGTGCATTCTTTGAGAACCCTTCTTCTTGATAGTAAAATTAACTCTGCTGCCTTAGTTTGAATTGTCTATCATTTGATATAGAAATGATTGTTTGAAATTGTGAGAATTTTTTATACCATATACACAAAATCTCCTGGCATGGATTCTAGCACATCTTCTTGGGTGTACAAGTCTGGTATTACTAATATACAACCAGTACACGTGCTTGTACACAATGTTAGATAACACAAATTCTAGTACTGTGGAAGTTGAGGAGAACACAGCACAAAGTTTCACTCATAGGGAGTGTTGTACTGATTCTGATACTACGGAAATGTGTTACGTCAATTCTCAGTTTAGTCTGATACCAGTTTGATTCTGATATGAATATTTTAGAGAAGAGTGTATCATACTCAAACCGTTATTCTAGTGAGCACTGCAGGAACTGTAATGTTATTTTTTATCAAGGAAAACATTAACATACATATTTATACATAAGAAAATGACGAAACGTTGGTATGAAGTTAAGGCTTCAGTAAATCCAGAACATTGCTGTAAAACTGTCTTCTCTGATATTAAATAAGTAACAGACCATAACTTTGGAAATTGTACTGTTGATCTGGGAAGAAAAGGGGGAGATTTGCTCCTCTCATCATTTCCTTCTCAAGAGATCGAGAGATTCCACCCTACTTCTAAAACAGGCCATATGAATCTTGTAATTATGGCTAGACTCATTGATTTTACTGCTCCGTTTTGTACATCTTGCAGTGATGGGATTTTAATCAATGAAGATTGGAGTTTTGCCGTAAATGTTCATTTCGGTGAAAGTTTTTTGCTGAGGATCAATGGCCTGTACACATGTGCACTGTTCCTCATAAAACTACTTTATGCTGTCAAATACTGTACTTAGCTGCTGTCAGATCTATGTGTTAGTTAGTTAGTTAGATGAGGTTTAACGGCCCAGTTTCCAACCAATTGGTTCAAGTCGAGCCGGCCACGGCCTTTTTTCCAGTTGTGGCTCACTGGCTTGTGAACCACATATGTTATGAATGTAGCCTTCTCCCCAGGCCTATTTCTTCCTGCACACTTTGTATTCTGAACTAGTGCTGGGCTAAATGTCATTTTTTGAGTGGTCAGCACCATGGCGGTACTATGTCAGCTCATGTGAAGAAAAACGTTACAGCATTTTGCACTTTATTCATATGGGCTGCTATGAATCTAACCATACCATTTGACAATGTCATACCTGAACAACACTGCCCTCTCTTGGACATGCAGTGGTGTGAATATTCTAGCGACAAGATTTACAGTGCAGTTTGGAAAACATTGAAAGATGAAAGTATTTTCTTTTTTTTTTGGGTGGGGGGGGGGAAGGTTTGTTGAAGATGTTAAATGCAAGTATTCTTAAAATGAATGTCTTTAACATATAAAGGATTTGTAAGGTTTATTTAGGGGTATGTGTAAAATTTGAAAAACACTGAGGCCAGTTAAACTTTTTGGTAGGCAAAGTAGCCAATTTTATAGTGGCAAGTGGCAGTTATTGCTGACATAGTATGGGGATCTTCTATGGTACTCAAATTCTAGGTCAGCAGATTCAGGACTTGTTATGAATGTAGCCTTACATGGTTCTTTTACATTTGATCTTTGAAGACTGGGAATTGGAGGTTTTTGCAAAAGTCACAGCGGTGACTGCGCTGAGCCTTTTTTGTGTTTTTTTGAAATTTTTTACCATTGAACATTTGTTGTAACACAATTGTATATAGGGTCCAAAGCAGAGTAGGGAAAATGTATTTAAAGTCTATTTTTTTAAAGAAGCTTGTCAAATTTTTCACAATACTTTACAGGTTTTCTTGTATACAAGAAATGCCACATTTTCTTGCAATTGCCAGAATTTCTCTCCAAGTACTAAATTTCCTGGCAAAGAGCTTTTTAGATTCCTTTTTTTTTCACCCATAGTCCTTAGGGTTCATTATTAAATCATCTTCTGGGCATGAGTTGTGATGGGCAGCATGTATTTTGCAATATGTTATACTTACCATGTCATCAATAAAAACCATGACCTGTTTTACTATCATTAATGTTGTTTCAAGGATGCTAACTTAAAAGACGTGTTGGTAAACTGGATTTTGCTGTGCTATATAGTACCACAAATCAAGTCTATGGATATTTTCTGACGGATACAACTTGCTTATAACATGTTTTCTTGGCTTCCACGATGTACTGTCACACTCTCCGACCTTTTTGGTCAAAGTTAAAGAGATTGAACTTTCAAAGAGAACTTTCTCAGCACGAAGTTCTTTCTTACCCGTGATTGATGTCTGGAGAACCATAATTTTAAAACTTGAAATTGTGCGTGATCATACAGTCTTGCGTATGCAGTCTCTGGTACGGTACAAATTCCTTCCTAGCATGCGCTGTAAATTGAAGTCTCCCAAGTGGCTTGTTCATTGCATTTCTTTCCTTCTTCCACAGGTGATCTGGAAAAAGAGAAAGAGCAACACGAAGCGCTGAAAGAGGAATACCGCCAGGTCATGAGCGAAATGGAGAATGTATAAGAAGCACTGATCTGAACCGTCTCTCTTACTCTTATCATGTGAAAAGATGTATAGGTTCAGTGGTCATATTGTGTTGAATAAGTAAACTATTAGTTAAGGATTTGTACGGTAGGAGCAGCCTGTTTTGTAAATTGTAGGTTGTAGTTTACAAGCCACTGGGTGTACGACAACATGATGGAGGATGCCTGGGAGAAGGCTTGGCGCTCGCACAGTCCCAGAAAATGGGACGAAGTTGGCACGTGAGTGAGAGATCCTACCTTAGGGTAGCTGCTATTGAGTCTCAGTTTTATGAGTAAAATTTTTGCATCTTGTCAGCCATTGTGATCATATCTTTCAAGAATTGAGAAAGTTTGGACAAGGCAGGGGCCATTTTGTGACAGTACAAATTGTTTACCCTTGATTTATCTCTTGATGGTCACCTTTTGTCCACCTCAAAGTGAAATGTCACTCTTATCAGTCAGTCTGTCTCATTAATGGAAATTCTCATCTTTTGTTCAAAACAAAACGGAGACTAGAAACCCTGTGGCTTGTGAACTACTGGTTACCTACTAAGGCACGCATTGGACGTGATGGTTCATCTTGTGTCCTCTAAGAAAGAAAGTCTGACAGTCTTGAAATTTTTTTTTATCTTTTCCAAATTGCTTCAGTAATCCCCAAATCAATCTTTTCTTCTCTCTTTTTCCTGCGGTTCCCATCTTTCTGTGGCCAACATTTTTTATCGTTTTTTTTTGTACGCCTCCCAACCTTTGCCGCTGCCTGTGATGGTTGGTTCTGTAGATGAGCTGATGATCGAGAAGGAGAAGGTCCGTGAGATGACGGAGGAATTGGAACGCACCATCCAGGAACTGAACTTCGAAGTGTGATGACTTCCATCACCCCCTGAGAATATTTTTTTTCTTTTTTTTCCTCCTGTCCTTGTGCTGGTTCCGTCTGTTCTCAAAACATCCTGTACAGTTCAGATCCACCTTCCCCCGAGCTGAATTTGAACAGTGATTCAATCGCAATTTGACATCTGTAAAAATTGACTTTTTGACTTTGTCTGCTCTTATTGGCTAGGGCTGATTTGAAGACAGGTAAAAAAACAGGAACCTCTCTTTCAGGTCTATATAGTCAAGCAGATTGTATTTCATCAAAGTTTGATGTCAATCTTTGCAATCAATGCTCTTGTAATTTACAACAAAAGTAACATTTTTTACAATTAATGTAGGCTAGTGGTTAAAGGTCAAACAGCTTTTCCGTATTTATTCTTAGTTTTGTTTTTGCATTTCGGATGAAAAAATCTTCTAAAAAAATTGAAATAGCTTCCATAGGTTGTTTGCATTTCTGGCTTTTTTGTTTTGGTGTGTGAGTGATATTAATAGAAATGGGGGTTCCCCCGTCCCCCAGAGGAGCATGGAAGGAAAATCTGTTTTGTCGATCGATTAAGGTCACATGTTGCGTGTCCTCACACCATACTGTTCACTGTTTTAGCAACACTTTATGATCCAACAAAAGCCATAGGTACTGTCAGAGAATATCTAGTACTCGGACACATTTTGTAGCTTCAAGATGTAATGTTTCATTTTTTTTTCTTTTTTTCCATGTATTTATTAATAATGAATTAACATATTTCAGTGCTCATCTTTGTAATTATGAGAGAAGAAAAAATTAGCATGACTATTTGACTTACAAGAAATGTTGCAAAAAAGTGCATTAGTGATATTTTTTTCTTTTTCTTCCATTAATTTTTTTTTTTTTCTTTTTGTATGAATGGATTAAAAGGCTTTGGGTGAATGATTGAAACTGGAATAAGTAAAGTAGGTGAAATGTTTGATGAAAGGCTGTAAATTAATTTGATGATGTAAAAATCAAAAAACAAAAAAATAAAACTAATGCATGTCCCATTTTTCTGGCCAAGTTTACTCAACGTTTTCTATGTAAGTGTTGTATGTACTAGTGAATTGTATACATTATTGATATCATGGTGAAGGCATTTTTAGCTGTTTGAGGAATAAGTTTGCTCTTCCACACTTAGGGTTTTGGTACGTCGAAGCTGTTTTCTAAGTTGTCAACTCTCCCTACCTCTAGTGGTTGGGTATACCAGAAACATTTAAAAGGAGTATAGCTGTATTATTGTAGGCAATTGTTAATTCTTTTTTCTATCAGTTCCCTTCATATATACGCAGCACTTATATCACATATGCATTGTCGTCGAGGTTTTATATATTATAACGACTGGGGGTTGGTTGCAAAAAGGAATATCATGGGTGCTCCTATCAAGAAGAAGACAGTGACTTTTGTCCATTGACCTTCCATTTTGAGGAATGAGGGGCCTCATTATGTCATGCCTGATTGACTTTGAGACTGAGCATGGATTTTATATATCGTCTGCATTTTAGAGCGCCCTCTCAATCAAACATGCTCAAATTGAGGGACGCCTTTGTTTGAGGCAGTTGTTACCTGGTGCAGTGACAACTAGCCCTTGTGTCGTAGGAACCAGCCAAACTTTGTCTGCCAATTTTTGTCCAAGTCTGTTCTTTCCAGCTTTGCCTCTTGGTGTATGCCGCAGGGCCCAGGATGTTTGCAACCAGCCCCTAGCACGTTGACCTTGGAATCACATGATGAAAATGCTCTGAATTATTGGCTTTAGTTGGGATCAAGTGTGCCTGTAAGAAAAACTAAAAAAAAAACTTCCTATTCTCCGATTGTTTCTTTCTCTTTCTTCTTCGATGTTTTCCCCCGGGACAGATGACAATTACTGCTGTGAGTGTTATTATCATGAAGCAAAAACTCAAAATAAAGTGAAAAATCCAGTTGAAGTAATTTGTTGTATTACTATCAATTGTCATAAAACTGGGAATTAAATGTTTTATCAGTTGATTAGGTAAATACCTTTGAGCAGACCTTGAGAAACCAACCTGCTGTGTTTGGCATTAACACAATCCCTTCGATGACCAAAGAAGCACACAGTGTAATTTCAACGAAGGCGAGTGTAGTTAATAATGTATCGGGCTTGTTGCCATACACTTTCATTCTTCCAACCTTCTCCCCCAAGTACTCAAGCACCTAATTTTGATCTTAATTATCTTAATTATGACCCGTCATACGTTTTCACATCGATGATCGCAAACTACACGTACTAGCTATGAATCCATACCCCCCTCCCCCTCCTAGACCCTACATACTCTAGTGGAGATCCCCGACTTGCACGTAAATAGAACGGGAAACATTCCAGAAACCTAAACTTTTAGTCAGAATTTGGAAAACAACGTTAATTCGAGAGTAAATCCGAAGTAAAAACTCAGTTAAAAGTGGCCCTCGAAACACCTGGCACTGACAAATGCAATGGAAAATAGTTTCAAGAGTACGACGATAACAGATGATACCATACTTGCAGCCTATAGTCACGGAAAACATTTTTGGCATGCGTCCCTAACCCCAACCAGGCCCGTAGCCAAATATGGTACTGAATGGGGGTGGCGAAATGGCTTCCAAAGAGGGGGGGGGGGGAAGCGAATTTTTCATGAGGGCAAATGTGTAAAAATGTGTAAGTCAATGGCAACTAGACCGTTACTTGAAATTTTCGAGGGGCGAAAAATTTTCAAGTCCCCCTTTCCCCCTTGACTACGGGTCTGACCCCAATATGTTTACCAAACCCTCAAATTTTGACACGAAATATGATTTCGGTGACAGACACTTCAATATACATGCGTCAAGTGCTTCTACGAACAAAAATTTCCACAAGATCTGAGGAAGTGGTTACTGGCCTCACTCCCCGTATGGATGTAAAGAAGAGACGACAACGAACCCGGTATTATGCAAATATTTTATCCAATTATCCTCATAGGCTTAGGAAGGGCAGCGGGGAAAAGTTCCCCACTCAAGCATGTATGTTTCCCTCAAACCCCTTGTTTGTTCGCTCTGTGAAATAACCGAAATTTACAGTAATATTACTTCAAATTTGCCCATTAGGCTATGTTGCACAAAATGCGGCAAAGTGCGCTACAATATTCAAATTTTTTTCCAAAAAGGAGGACGACGGTCCGAACCAACGTCGAGAACAGCGTCCTACGCCTATGAATACCCCAAAAGGAAAAATTCCATGTAAATTCCATATAAATTCTTCAGAAAATACTGTGACGAAGGGTCTGAAGTGTACCAATGAAATTGTTTCCCAGATAACTGTATTTCGATCTAAATGGTCGATGTGACGACGCAGGGGACTTGATGTGGGAAGACGGGGCCAAATTCGGGATATTTTGGAGAAAGTGGTCCAGTGCCTTTCCCTAAATGGCTGACCTTGGTGCAAGCGCTGCCATCAGTTCAATTGGCGCATAGCATATCAAGAAAGGTTTGCCAAAATGCCTACCAGACCGCCAAAAATAGCATGGTCAAGGCGTTGTGAGAATGGATTCACCTAAACTTTCCTTTGAAATCTTATGGTAATAATGAATAACAGATCAGGCGTGGATCCAGGGAGGCGCACCCGGCGCACGCCCCCCTTTTTTCAATGACCAACGATTCTGCAAAAAAGCAATAAAAAAAGGTCATCGAAAATTCCGATAGTGCAAGTATGCAAGAACTGAAGTGCAAAATAGCAAAAAAGTATTCGAAAATCCTGGGTCACCAGGCCCAGCCCCCCTGTCGGGCAAATCCTGGCGCCACCCCTGTGTGCGCGCCCCCATTCTCAAAATCCTGGATCCGCGCCTGCAGATGGCCAGAGTGGCGTATCCTATAAAACTTCAAGATGTAAAATTCTCTAAGAAGTTATTTTTGGAATATCTTGTCGCAACCGTGAGCTGAGAAGGCAAACCGTGAGAGGAGCATCTGGATCTGCATATTATGTTTCGGGTATATGGGCTTATCTTGTGACCCAATGAGCACGATCGAAGCATATAACTAGTCAAGTAAACAAAATAACGAGCCCTCGAACGAGGGTTTCTCCCGGACTATTTTCAAATGGTATTTAATACTCCCTAGACTTCAAAAACCAGGTTTTGCTTAAAGAGAGCATATCTCGACCTAACGGCTGTGAATGCGGGTGGGGAGGATAAATTGATGGTAGAGTTGGACCAGGCCCATACAAGGTACTGAAAGGGGTCGAAATAGCTTTCAGTCAGGGGGTGGGAGACAGTATTTCTTCATATGTTCCTTGCGAGATGTACTAATGCAATGGGGAGCGACAATTTCAGTTCGGGCGGGGGTGGGGTACTCCCCTGCCCCTTGCCTACGAGCTTGGAAAGGCCTCTTTATAATTATTATAAAGTGCTCCGAAAATGGGGATTTAACATGTAAATCATAGTCACGTAGACACACATCAGCGGGTTCGGAATGAGCTGGCGGAAAAGCATGAGAAGAGGTTCTACAATTTATCGAAAGGCTCATAGCTTTACAAAAGAATTATTGAAACTTTCAGACACATAGACACTAAACTTTCTAACAAAAATGATGTAAAATGTCTTCGGAACAAAATATCCTCGTTTTCGAAACCAAGGTTCCTGGCACTGCTCCTGCACTTAGCTGTCATCCCCTTTCCCAACTGATCTGTGTGCCTGATTTAAAGGGAAATATTGCGTTCGTTTTACAGAAATTTTTCATATTTTTAAAACCAATATTTACAGATAGAGAATGATACCTTTGAGTGTACGATTTTCAAATGCCCTACTCAAAGCTCGGCCAAAATTTGTCAATTGTGTGACAGCTGAAAGTTTACAAATGGAATTTTTCTCAAATGTCACAAATTTTTAACAACCAAAGATAATCCTGGATACTGAAAAACATGGACCATTGAGTGATCTCCTGGACTGGCGTCCGAAGTGGGGCAGCCTCGGCGTATGGGACCATTTGGATTTGAAAGAGGGAGGCACAATTTTTTTGCCCAAATCTCTAATCCTGTTTTCCAAAATGATGGGCGCACATTCCCTTCCCCCAGTCTTAAAAACCTTACGGCCAAGGGAGGGGTAGTGTAGTTTCGGAGGTTTTTCACTACTTTGCTTCGCTAACTCCCTCCTCAACTGAAGTATTACTCTGTTTTGTTTATCCATAATATTGCTTCTCTCCAAACGGCTATTTCACTAGGCCTTAAAATTGAAGGAAAACCATCAGTCACTTCGATCAAAGAAGCCTCTTCGCCGATCTAGGCTTTTCAATAAATATATAAACACAGGTCAGTATAATTTTCTTTTCTTGCATACACTAGGATAATTTTGACTTGAAACACGAAATGCATGTAATTGCTACCGTAGAAAGATGAACAATTTTCTAAGGCCACGAGTGGAACATTTCTAAAAATCGACCAAGAAAACGGTGGTTTCTTAGCAATTTGAGAGAAAACGTCTCTTAAGATCACTCTAAGTGTTACGCGAAAACAGTATTCGGAAGGAAAATGGAAATTCACGTCACAAGTTTTTCCAAATAAATTCATTTTCGGGGGTTGGGTAAGGATTTCCCCAGGACTTGAAGAAAGCAGAGGTCGGGCTGTTGATAAATGTCTGAAATACCGTAGAAAATCACATTTTGCAAACAAAACTACTGATTTGTAAATCCACCACGTGATGTATAACGAACAGACGTAGTGGTGGCCTTCGGTGGATTGGAATGCAATTGTGTTGAATTCATAGAAAATACTCAACTTTTTACAAAAGAGGTACTACGGAGTTCCGTCGAAAATTTTGTTGGCACCTGAGATTTTGGTATTTAGTGAACCTAATGTTATATTTGCCCGTACAGGTTGAACAGATAGACCTATCATGCAAAATATTGCTAAATTTAGAACCTTAATATTTTTTATCTGATACGTCGAAAATACTTGGAATGACAACGAAAAAATTCAGTAAATTATGGTGAAGAGATATGAAAAGTGAAATTCAACTAAACGAGACCGAAGTGTAAAATATTAGCAATTTTTGATTTACTACGGAGCCCCGCACAGATCATATCGATCCATAACAGTTACAAGTTGTAGACAGGCAAAGTATTTGCTATGGTTAAATGGGGTATAATTTTAGTAGTTTAACTTCTTTAAAGTAATGTAATCACTTATAGCAAAGGGGGTAAACTTGTGAAAAAGGAAGAAAAAATCC
>WURT03599809.1:0-10495 GCA_009936505.3 Holothuria glaberrima
GGTAATCTGACAATTGAACCGATTTATTGTAGATCTTAATCGCTGCTTTTCAAATTATTTCTTTGCCAAAATTTACATTGATTCCTTTCCATTGTCGGAACCGTGAGGTATAGTAAGACATCAACTTAGCGGTGCGTTACCCACGTAGGAAGCTTTTTGAAAGTGGGGCGAAAGTGAACGTTTGTGATCGGTGTCCTGGGCCCCTTTGGAAATTTTTTGACTATTTATAGTGCCCTACGTGCAAAATGGTGCAATGTTTGGCAAACTTTGAAGTAATTTCATCCTATTCAATGTAATATTTTGGCAGTAACTTCGTCCAAAGTGGGGGCGAAACGAGACTCCCTACCCCCACCAATCAGAGTGCGGGGCGCTCGCCCTCCCCTTTTCCTGTGCCTATGTTACCATCTTTTGTCCCTACCTAGGTTTCTTTTTAGAGAAAAACAAAACCCAGATTGGCATATATAGCACCTCCCAATCCTTGTAAGTTGCATCAAACGTGGTTTAATTTTCACAACTATAAACTTCTATCTTTTTCGAGAAATAGGCCGATGTATATTTTTCGGACCAGACCCACGACCTTGAAGCGCAGTCACCCATCTTTAGGTCGCGAAACCAAATTTTGTGGAACGCCGTTCTAAAATCACTAGTCATGGCTGATGTACCTCTAACCATGGAAGTACTACCTCCGTTGTGGTACTTTCATGCTCAAA
The DNA here is from genome assembly GCA_009936505.3 of Holothuria glaberrima. Classification (NCBI taxonomy): domain Eukaryota; kingdom Metazoa; phylum Echinodermata; class Holothuroidea; order Aspidochirotida; family Holothuriidae; genus Holothuria; species Holothuria glaberrima. Next base: position 711 of record WURT03599809.1, read on the forward strand.
CGTCATGCAGATATTTGATTGAAACAAACAAAAGTATTACCAAAGACAACATCGTCATCATCACCACAACATTAACACGACATAAAGTCACAACGATCAATACATACGAACAACACCATCAACCCCATCAACACAAGTACAAATATTGTTAACAAAATCAGTCCCAGGAATTTCAGGAGATGACAGAGCATCTGTCATGCGCACTAATATAAACACATTAAGGTTGGTACGTTATTTCATGTCATTGACGATATAACCTTGTTATCCTGAAAACCACGAATTCTTTTCTTTACACTTTTGTCTTGTCGAACAAATTTAAGATGCAGAATATGCATAATATTGAAAAGCTTCGTTTCCATGACGACAAACGCGAAGAAAATGACGAGAATTCATTAGTGGGAAGTCCAACCTGCAAGGGACCTATACAACACTTCTATAACTAGCGGTGTGGCAAGATTCACCGAAGTGCAGTGTTACAAAACCAAATAAGTAAAATAATAACTGACAAAATGCAACACAAATATGTATGAAGAAATGTAATGGAATTGAATGCAGGATATGCATGCCATGCATGATATATATGTGTGTGTCGATATTTGCATCGGCTTATGCGTATAGGTCTATGCACTATAAGTAACGGGAAAGGAAAATGCTTTGAAATTGTGTCGTTTTTTGTGTAGCCAGACTGTACTACGTGGGAATGTTCAGATGCTATGTGGTGCAGTATTTTGCAATTTTGAAATAAACATAAATCCAAGAGTTGGTCTAGGCGGGAAGAAAACTGGGAGTCCGTAATCATGAACTAAAGCCATTGTGTGGCAATATCCACCGCGACCCCCACCCCACAAATGGACGAAAAAATGTTAATGAAGCTCTTAAGTTCAGTTATGCACCCAAATTATTCCCATTACGCTTAATTCTGTTTATACAATAGTTTTAATCACAGCCTAAACTTCATAATGTAAAGGTACCATACATGTGTCCCTTAAAAGACCCCAAACAGGTGCGGCCAAAAGGCCCGATAGACTAGTCCTTGATAGGCTTCTAACCAAGGGGATATTTGGGGGCCAGTCCCCCTGCTCCTTGGCGTGGCCCCCTGCTCTGCGGCATGATAGTCAGGCACCTGTGTACTTGTTTTAATATTTTCCTCAACAAAAAGGAAGCATATATGGCACCAAATTACAAGTAGGGACACACAATTTTTCAAAAATTTTCGGGGTTCCCCCTCCCCTTAGACCCCCTCCCCTTAGACCCCCTCCCCCAGGCCGACGATCACACAACATACAGCACACACACCCTTGAGAGAAATCCTGGGTACGCCACTGACCCTCGCTGTTCGTTTCAATGACTTGGTGAGATATTCTGTGAAAATTTATGCTTCTCCATGTAATGAAAATGTATGCCCCCCCCCCTTGAGCTTTTTTGGCCCCCAGCTCTCCAAGTCTGGTTACGGGCCTGGTCCGTGTACAAAACTCTTTTGCCAGCCTGCATAAGTTATCATGCATGTACCACATTCGAATACCGTGTCTGTGTGTAGACTGTGGTCCTGAGTCTGTGAACGCATTGTGTTGTATGACTATATGAAGGAGCTTGAGATTACGAAGGTTTGTCATTTAAATACATGCCAATGAATGCATCAAAGCTCTGCAGTCTGATGACAGTGCCTGCTGAGAGAAAACCCTCATTCCTTGCTCAAAATTCTTCTTTTCACTTGTTTTGAATGGATTTTCGATTTCTGTAATTAGGATAGGATGTGGCCAGTGGACTCACTCAGTGACTGAGTGAAAAGCAACTGTACTTAGCTTTTTCTGTTATCACAGAATTTAAAGACCATTAAAAGCAACTGTTGTTACAACGGCTTAGTAGCCTCTAGCCAACAATAGGCCAGCCCCAGGAACTAGGTCTATGAATTGCATTACTTGGCAAGGAATGGTGGGTGCGCGGCAACAATGTCTGGATCAGGAAGGTACCTCCCTGTTTGAATCAACCAGATCAGTCTAAAAAGAGGTTATTCGGAGAGGGTATCAAATCACTGAAAAGTGACTTAAAGAAAAGGGCAGCCCGAACTGTTTCAATATGAGGCAAGAGCCGCAATCTCCTTTTGGTTTTCCGAAAGGGACAAAATAAGTAGCCTAGTCACATTCATCGACCTGGCAGAAAATTGAGAGGGACGATCGAGGATTGTAAGTCGTGAGTGAGTGTTGTGTGCCCATCACGTACATTCAGCAGGGAATTGCTACCGTACCAGTTCTTCTAGGTGATTTCACATTGTCTTAGAACACGACGCCGTAGACAGATTATATAGGCCTGTGTCAGGGGCTCTCAAGTGTTTTCGACCGCGGGCGAAATTTCCTTGGTTTTTGCTATATCTCTGTTGTAGTAGCCACTGTGTCGAAGTCATGCAGGCTTTCAAGTTGGAAAAGTAGCTGCTCATTTTTGAATGCGAAGCCTACATACAACAGCTACAAAAGTTCCTGCACAGTACGCAGTGGCGATTCTAGGGATTTTTTTATTTTGGTTGGTGGTTTCTGCCAAAAGGGGCAACCCAAGTCACGACCGACCTCAGCCCCACCAAGGTTAGGGCTGAGGTGAGAAAATTTGATTAAAAGCACTCAAAATTTCTAATCCCACCGCCCTAGATTGTAGAAAGTTCCATCGTTAAAACACAAGTTTGTCGTTAGAACTCGACGTCTGCCATGTGTGGTCACCATGACAGGAGTAAATTTAAGAATTCCAAATGCTCCAGATTAAAGGAAATCCCACAAAAGCATACATTTGTAACTAGAATTTTGCGTGCACCATATGAGAATCACCAGTTGGCCTGTAGAGGAGCAAATCCTGTAGATTGCACTCAGAAACTTGCACGTCAAAATATTCTGGCTCCTCTGGTCTGCAAATGGCCCCGTGGACCGCCATTTGAGAACCTGACACCAGTAACACGGCGGCACAGAAGAGTCGGTAGCACTAACACCTTTGTTTGTGACAGGGAAGAGATTTGTACAGAATTAACATACAATGCTTCTGTACGACCACTCCTAGGCTTTTCCTTGTAAAAGAGGCCTATGTAGACCCGTAGTCATACAAGGTACTACAGGAGGCCACGAGATAGCTTCCAGAGGGGGCAATTATTTTAAAGGGGTGAGATAAACTAAAATGCACTAATTCAACAGTATTTTTTTTTTTTATTTTCCAGGGAAGCTAACCCTACCTCCATTCCTTCCTCCCATGGCTACTTGCTTAAAGGGAAAATGCAGTCCCCCCAGTTTGAGTTAGTGTGCCCCGGTACACTAGTTCAGGAATGGCTCAAATCAATCATATGACAATATTTTTGTCAATTATTTCTTAAATTTATGCAGAAGAACTACTTGGTTTACCTTCAATATTCAATGATTTTATCAGGAAACATTACAAAAAATACTTGTGAGAGAAATAAGAGGAGATCTGTAAGATTTAGCAAATTTTTAAAAATGAACTTGAAACGACTGCCTTCCCCCTTTAACATAGATTTTTGTTTCTACATGAAAAAAGATATAGGCACACGCAACATGTCACATTTCGAAAATCAATAATACCTCGGCCCTGATTTTGACAGCTGATGTCTAATATGTACCTCTTTACACGCACATATTGGTATCGCAATTGCAGGAGTAATATACACATTCGCAGGGAGGGTAACAGGCCGGACGGTGCATGTTTCCTTTACTCTCTATCTTGACTTACGAAACAGCAGTCTGGGATATGACTGATGAAGAAACCATGCCGTACAACCTTCCGGGAAAACATACTCTAGTTTCGGCAGGTATAAGCCTGTAAATGCCGCATTTAATTAAATATCAATCCGTACAAGGGAAAATTTGTTCCCTCGACTTGAGTCCGTACTCATTCAACCGTTAGAAATTTGTTTGTTGGAGTTCCCCATCTCTTACGTAGCTTATAAACTGACTTGTTTACAAACTGATCCGTAAAACCTCATCTAACTAACTACCTAACTAACTACATAGCTTATAATTTAAAAACCATTTGGGTAATCGAGGACGTAGCGTGCAGAGATAGCAAAATGGTTCTAATATAGACAGTGGAAAGGCCTGTGTTTCTAAGTAACTATTGGGCAGATAAGTGTGCAACGGGAAGGCCACGTCCCTTCCTCTCAAGCTCATGCAATTGTAGAGAGTGGGAGAAACTTGAAAACAGTGATATGCTTAAGGGTACAGGGGTGGACAGACAGGTAAAATGGGATTCATCCACACACAGACACACTTAGGAAAATTTCAAAAATCCTACCCACGTCATTGGTTTGGGTAACCTGCACATTGTCTTGTGTCTATAACCGGATAATGCAAAAAGACTTTCAGTTACTCATGTATGTCGCCATCTAGTTATCATATGTAAGCTATATTGCCACCTGTACCTTGCAAAGATTAACAGGTAGGCTGTATTCATAATCTGGTTCTACGTATGGACGCTGGCTTTGCTTTTTGTCATAAATTCAAACCAGTAAAAGAAACATATGGTATGGCCTAGTTATTCAGGTAAAGTGCACTGCCCGCTTTTTTAGCAATAAAGAAGATATCAACAACAGTGACGTAATCTTCCCCAATAATTTAGGAGAAAACCAGGTATGAGATCAAACAGAACATCGACAATGATGCGGGTAAATAATGTCAGGTAATTGGCAAACAAGCATGGTGCAAGTTATGAAATATTTACAGTTTTGGTAACGCTATGAACGTTTATTCAAAACATTCAAAACAGTCGTTGCAATAAACGATCAACAAAGTTAAGTTATTAGAATTCTTGGATTTTATATGACTTTTAAACTGACCACATCTTTCCTTGCCCTTATGGCGTTCCTAACCCCTGCAACCTTCACCCACAGAGAAGGATATAGGAACCGCTCTGCAGCCTTCACCAAAAATTGCTACACTACACACGATAAAACATGTCAATAATCACCCCAGTTACCCTTTTACCTTGCCATCCTACTATTTTGCAAAGTATAATAATTGCATACTGATTTACGTTGTGTCGGCCCAGGGCAATTTCTTGGGTAATAAAGGTCTCTCTCGGCAAAGGGGCTCATTCCCCTAGAAAATGTCACGTGCGTCCATACCGAAGCAAGAAAAAGCACCTTCCGTGCTAAGGGGGCCTTATGAGTTCCAGAAGGGCGAAAGTAACTTGATGTAGGAGATCTGCTAAAATGCATTAAGGTAATTTTCAATTTTCAAGGGGGTGCAGCCCCCCCCCCCAGCCGTTGGCTAGCGTAGTACTGTATTCCCAATGAGTCAGATGTCAATTATCCAATTTTCGTCTCAACATCCTTATAAGTAATATGTAAGAAATACTTCGAACATGTAATATCATCTTGATTAGTATTAGTGATGTTTCATAGGTCAGCCTGGGGATCACGTTGTTCTGATTAATTTATTTTTACAGTGAAGGCAGGGGCGGATCCAGGATTTCACCGGGGGGAGGGGGTAACTCCATGAGGGTTAAGTTCGCACCAACAAGCGTCGAATGTACGAAGCCTCGATGGGAGGGGTGGACGGCATACGAATCAACTTGAAATTTAGACACTTAAATGGTATTTCCTTGCATCTTACAAACAAAATAAGAATACACATTGTAGAGCACCTTTGGGACCGTCTCAAAAACAGGGTTGTGCCGCAAACGGGAAGGGGGATGAAGCAGGGAAAGCACCAGGATCGGTGCCTGGATGTGTTGGTGATTAATATATACTGTACTGGTCTCTCACTACTTTAGACAAATGTATTGATTGGGCTGTTTTTATTGGACATTTCCGATTGAGGAATATGCTTTTGTAGTAGTCTATGTACGCAGTAGATGGTATTTGTACATTCGTGCTTAACTGCACAACTTAACCATGCAAAGTGGCATAACACAGTTCATTTCACATGCAGATAAAACTCATACTACATTTTTTTCAATCTTTGAATCTGGTTGGGTTAAGTAGAAACGAGTCTCATGCGCTTAAAATGGGGCTGAGTACAGACTACTAGGCTGCAGGGCTGTATACTATAGGCCTCCGTCTAACATGACTTGTGCTATTACTACGTGGCACTATGCCTTCTGCACATACAAGGATTGGGGGATATTCCTCAGGAACAGATTCCAGTTTTGAATGGCCTTCCCTTAAGACACAGCCTGGACCCAGTTTCGCTTGCCCAAGACTCGGACATTTGTACAAGAATATGAAAAAAAAAAAACCATCAATTGAAACTTCTGCATGACCAATGAAATAAGGGCTTTGCTGACCCAATATGCGAAAATGAACCCCTACCACCGGAGCAGGTATGGGAGGATAGTGCACTACTAACTACGAAACTACTCCGTCACAATGTCACCGCAAAAAAAAAAAAAAAAAAAAAAAAAGACAGCAAGCCAAGCAGGTGATATAAAACAGGAAAAGGGCGTGCAGTGTCAAAGGTTATTGCTGATACCTTGGAAGTTTCCATTGTTGACGCCTTGCATAGTTGCCGAGTGATCTACAGACGTACCGTTAATACTATATACGCCCTGTGTGAGAGTTTAATTATAAAATACACGTTGTCAGAAATGTTACAGTTGATAAGTCCTACCCTATCACGAGAACAACGTTTCGGTTCGTTTCAAACTCGTTCAAGTTTTAAGCAATTACGCTCACTGAAGTATTAACATCCCAATCCTACCCCTTCATCAGAACTTCCACTGAGACTACTTCCCATTAAAGATATCGATGCCTTTTCAGTAATGTCAATCTTTAACTGATGATTGTTTTTCTTTTCATTTATCAATTTTTTTCTTTTGCTTTCAAAAGTAACAGCTTTTCTTCCGTCAAATCCCTTAATTTGATTTGTGTGTTCTCCTCGATTCATCGAAATATCATCCAAGGCCCCAAACAGATGCTACCCTGTACTTTGAAGTATCTGCCATCTGATTAAGGTTTGATGACTTTCGTATTTAGCCAGTCAGTGAAAGATTCAGAACTAATTTTAAGAGATTGAAGGGAATCTTCCCACGGTGCGAAAAACATTTCAAATTTTCCAAGGCAAGGACAGCATTTCAATATAGACATTGCAAAAGAAAACAGTTTAGAAGAATTTTGCCATGAAATCACAGCTAATAGTCTTGTTTCAGTGACCAGATAGATACGCAATTTTTAGCTCTGACGTGGAAATTCTAGAAGAAAAGAACGACCCTTCTTCATTCCTACTGACCCCAACTCTAAAAACGTCGGGATAAAATTTGAATCTTATCCGGATTGGAGGGGGACCGACCCAAGTCCGTGTCACTTGCAGTAATCAGATTTGGATGATCCAATCCGGATAATTTGTTACCCAAATCTGATGAAGTAAATGATCTGGATTTGGGGTCGTTGCCCCTCTGATCCGGACGTTTTTAGAGTCCCCTCCCCCGGCCTTGGATGTGCCACTGTCTATGAACCTTTGAATATCTGTTGTAGGGTGACATTCAAAACTGAATCTGTGCACACCTCATCCCCTCTAGTCTATTAGGGCACGATAATGGTCAGCAGCTATCTGGCTGCTTCCACATGTAGAAAGCGTGAGATAAGCATTAATACACACATGTTCACCAACAGCAATCGGTTATCAGTATAAAGTACACATGCAAAGAAGATATGCTAAGCAGTGATATTGCCACAAAAATTGCAAACAGGGGAGGGGAACTTAAACAGTGGAAGCTGAATATCATAATAAGGGAACAACATTATACGAATATAATGGCACTTATATATGTTCGAAAGTTTGTTCAAAAATACCGAAAGATGTCTTCATACGAGTTTTCCATTTGGTAAACAGGGATGTGAAGATTTTATGGGAGGCATCAGTTTCCTCCCCTCCCGCATAGCAACACCACTGAAACTACGAACAATTAGGCGAAATATTCATTCATTAACAAAAGTTGACTCACGTGATTTTTGGCTGATCTTTTGACTGCCCAGATGGTGACGACGCCCCCAATTAGTAACAGGACTAGAAGGACCAAGAGGAGAAGCCAAAGAAGCGATCCCTGCCTGTCACCACCTGAAAAAGAGAACAAGTAACTTTGCAACCAATTTATACCCTCCAAACATTTTTTTTAATTCTCAAGGCCAAGGCCGAGGGGAGGAAAATTAAAGGCACCGGATTGCATGTAAAGACACCCAATTTTCAAAAATTTTCAAAGGGGGTGGTCGACACCCCTCCCCTTAGACCCCTCCCCCGGCCGGTGATCACACAACATACTGCATGGCCCCCTTCAGAGAAACCCTGGGTATGCCATTGGACAAGATACCCTCCCATGAAATGTTCAAGCTTCCCCCACCGGAAATTAGGAGGAAATTTTATGCCCCCTCAATCACAACACTTGCCCCCTAAAAATGTAAAGCTGGCTACGGGCCCGGTAAAGGGCTTTAATAAATACAATTGTCCTCTACCAAAGAGATAACCATTTATTTTTTAACATTGGGTAGAACACTTCCTCGTATTGGATTTGTGGATATGCGTGACAATAATATCACAAGGTGCTGACTTGCTTTAAGTCAAAGTAGTCCGAATTACAAAACCTTTATAAAGTTTCCAATGCTCAGCGTCAAATGGTGTTATTTAATGCATGTAGTCATACTGTTTTTTCCAATATTCAGTCACCACAATTTGCACTTGAATGTGTTCTAACTTGTACACTGTTCAAAATGTCTGTTAAATGTGGTAGAATTACAGAACAAAAAAAATTAGAAATATAAAGAGGATACGGAAAAAGTGCTGTAAATTTATGAAACAAAGTGACAGCATGCTGTTAATTTGTTTCATAAAATTTACAGTGCACTTTTGCTGTATTTCTTATGTGTTTCTTTATTTTTTATTCTGTAATTCAACAGAAAATTTTAACAGTGTAGGAGTGGACCAGTATGCTCACCAGGAGTGTGAGCTTCTACCACATCCCAACCTCAGTGAAAGGACTACACTCATCTACAGCAAGCCTGAAGTTAATTTCTTACCAGATCCTTTTCCGGGATTATTGGCACCCTCTTGAGATGAATCTTTATTTGGTTTCACCCGCTTTGTTAACATCCTGGAAGTAATGAAAGATGACGTCATAGTCCCTCCCTCCGCATTGGTTGGACCGTTTGTAGAATCCACAGAATGTGAGGTGCGGTCTTTACTTTCTGTCGGAAGCACGCCCTCTGTAGATTTTGATTTTGACGTCGACGTCATCTTTGCTGTTGCTGTGAGTTGAAGAGATAACAATTGATGAACGGTTTAATAAATCCAAACCAGAGAGCCCAAAGACTTAGTGATTTCTTGCCGAAAGGGGTGCTTTGTTACACTGAGGGTCATCCTTCAAATTTATATTTCGTGACTTTATCATTTTTACGATGTTTTCACGATTGACCTCTGCTGACCTCACATGACTTTTGACCCCACCGAAATTGAATAACAAAGAATTAAAAACTAGAGGATTCGTACCCGGGTCGTATGTATGAGAAACCTAGAACTATCCGCTAAGCCATCAAAGAACTCGTTAAGCGTATTGTATTTCTAAACATTCTATAGTCCAGCATCCTTCACACGTGTTCATAATTAGGTTATTCAAATTCTAATTATCTCTGTATCAGTTATGCTTGTGCAGAAATATTGTTCTCTACAACTTTATCTTTAGAATGGTTGAAATATTCAGCCCTAACTTTTCGTTGGTCACGAAACGCCGGACAAAATTTGGAGGAACCGCTAACTGTCTTTTAGTTTACGAGATTTTCATAGTGTCATCTCTGATGACCTCATATGACC
>WURT03599920.1:0-20519 GCA_009936505.3 Holothuria glaberrima
GACTCGACCTGGGAATCGAACCCGGGCCTCCCGCGTGAGAGGCGGATGCTCTAACCACTAGACCAAACACGCGGTAAGGTATCATTACGACGTCATCTGTGGTGCCCTCCCCCCCTCCCCCCAACAAACCCTTGCGGCGCCACTGTTCTAAGCCACGTCCTGAGATAAATATTTTTAAACTTGGAGAGGGACACACCGTACCCTTAGACCCCCCCCCTAGGACGGCCCTCACTAATCGTCCAAGGATCAGCATTCTTGCAAATTTTACCATTTCAATCAAGGGGACATGTCATGAATGATAAAGGTTGAAATAGGCCTATGATTTGCTGTATAGTCTTCTCCACAAAAACTTGTCATTTTTAGTGCATAAACATGCTGTAGAAATGGAAAATGATAGCACCATTTTCCATATTGACCCCATCCTTAGACCCACAGTCCCCCCTTAGACCCCCTCAGGACGACCATCACTCATCCACAAGCCATTTTCACCCCCCCCCCTTACAGTAAAACCTGGATCCGCTCCTGCTCTTATATGCTTCTAAAGTACAAAGTACTACAACATTTTTCACGTTGTGGCGGCGCTGTGACTTCTCGATAAACTTACTACAAGTTGCAAAAAAAGGCCCTCGAGTACAACAAAGTCTGAAATATCTCGAAGAAGATCGAAAATGTACTGTGATGCGATTTAATGTGACTGATTACCATGCTGGTACACTTACAAGTGGGAACGAGTCTGAAAGTGGCATGGCGTTTTTAACGTGGGATCAATCAGGGGTTCGAAGGGACCAAGTCACAGTACTTTTTACAATGTCATGTAAACTTTCGTAGGAAATATAAAAATATTAATATAATTGAAGAGTAAGGTTCCTTAACTTAACAAATTCATAGCAGTTCCAAGGGTTTTGATATGTGAATGATATCTCTCTTTAGAAGCATAAGTAGTGTGCTTAATTCCGAACTAAATTCACACGAGTGGGTTTTCGCAAGGAACAGAGGCAAAGATCCTTGGAATATATTCAGCGGCTTTTAGTTTTGGAGATACTCCAATTGACTTTCACTATTTTTTTGACACCATAAATATTTTGCATTTAATGAACTCAACAACCCCCCCCCCCCCACATAAAAGCATTTCCACGCAAATGGGGCTCCTCCGCTGGTGTAAACTTTATTGAAATTAAGTAGGTTTTTCAGTCATCTGAGCCCCGCGTTGGGGTTGGAGTTTTCTTTTACTATCCCGATGTGTTATACGTTATAAAGGTAATTAGTGTCTTGGAAAGTTTGTTTCTTTTAGTTTACTCAGGCATCATTATTTTTTACTAGATGAACTTAGCCTTAAGCTCTATGAAGATTTTGAGGCCCTCCGCTAAATGTACAAGAAGTCTTACAATATTTGTAAGTGCATAGGCGTAGGAAGCTGTTCGAGACTGGAGCTGAACCTTGTTTCGGAAGGCCGTCCTGTGGAAGGGTATTAGTGGAGGGGTGCCCCCTCCCCTTTGGAAAATTTCTCTATATTTGAGGGTCCTTAGATGCAATTTGGTGCATCATCTTGGACAAATTTTAAGGTAAATTACTGCAAATTTTGACATTTCTTACAGAATAGACAAATAAGGGGTTCTCGTCTTTCGAAAGTGGAGGGGGGACTGAAGCACACTTCCGCCCCCACAAATTTCGCTGGTCGGGTTGGCTCCCCCAGCCCCCGTTTCCTACGCTCTGTGTTAACGCTGATACTCTTGGTAACTTTATATAGTTGCGCAAGGTATTATGAAAGAAACGTATCAGTTTTAAACTTCAAGGTTTGAAAAGTCGAAAAATAATATCATACTGGCCCAGACCCAGGATTTTCTTTTTTATGGGGGGGGGGGCAGGAGAGTCGTACGAACCGAAAGAAACTCGCCCTCACACTGTTGGCGGTGTTGTCAAAAAGTGGTATAAGTACTTACGTTGCAGGAATATTTCGGCAGTTCAAGTGTAGGCCTACCATGCATTTTCCGTCAGTATGGGGGACTATTGGTATACCCAACTTACCCTAGATTGCAGAATATCACCTCAGCTAAAGTTACTTAAATTTGTCACAAAAGTGGCCGCTTCCACTGCACCTGGCCATACATGGGCTACTGGAATTATGTAATTTATGTAACTATATTGCAGGAAAACACACTAACTTTGTAAAGCATACTTCGTTGCCAGCTATAAAAGTTTAGTTACCACCGAACAAAAGCAATGTCCTGCACAAGTGAGGTTCGATTCCAGTTCCGTAATACCCCTACACGCTATAAGTTTTAAGCCGGTTGCCTACTAAAAGTAGCTATTATGCTGCCTAAGCCTCAGTTTACAGGCCCTTTTCAACGCTCAGGCTAAATCTTGAAGAATTCGTTATATTGCAGCATGGCCTAACTTGTACAACTACAAAATCAAAATGCGATTATTTGGAAGCTTCTTTACAACTTAACATTTCAGTCCCACCCGGGTGTTACACTCAGTTACAGGTGACAATTACAGGTAGGTGGGGCTGGGTTTATCATTCTTAGACGGTTACTCATTTCCATTTCCTGCTGATATTGTCGTGACTTCCTACAACCCCTATATTTACTTCTTTACCTTTATGAGGAAACTCGAAAATACGTCATCTCTATAAAAGTCTGGTCATGCATGAAGTAATCTACCCATCGCAATCAGTTTTCATATAACCTAAGGGAACTATGCAACAAGCACGGTGATTACGAGTTTCCATGAAATAACTTTTCGGAACAATTGGATTGGGACTCCAACACCAACACGTATATCCACACAATAAATTCATTCAGAACACTGCCCTCTTTATTTTCTTATATATGGTTATTATAATAAGTGCACAGTCGTCATGCATAGGTACCAACTTATGGATTCAGTACTGGTAAATTAAAGTCAGTCGCGATGACGCACGTGTGGTAGGGCTGTTCCACTCGCCAGGATCTGACTAATCAGAAATCGCTTTTAACGTGTGAGCGAGATATATGCTGGCAGTAATAGAAGACAGGAAAGATACGGCATATATTTCTATAAGCGAGGCGGACGTTAGACTATCGTACGAACGAGTGTTTCACATAATGAGCTTTATGTGCTTCAGCCATGGCTGCCTCCCTATCGCAACTTTCTGTTCTTAGTCAAATAAGTGAGGAATTTCTTCTCTGCCAAGTCTGTTTCGAAAGATTTAATACACCTAAAGTTTTACCGTGCTTACACAGTTTTTGCGAAGGATGTCTGCTGCGATATGCTCCCGAAGGAAGCAAAACTGTTAGATGTCCTCTATGCAGACAAGAATCTGAATTACCGGAAAATGGCGTACAGGGCTTGAAGGATAATTTTTTCATTCTTAATTTATCGGATGTATTTTCTCCACGTAAGGATGAGGGACCGCGACCCAAGGCAGTTTGTACCATATGTGTCGGTGGAGACGCAAACGAGGCACATTTCAGGTGAGAAATTTTATATTACTTTGATGGAAGGCCGAATAAGTCATACCGGTATCATTCAAACCATTTAGTTAAACCAAATTGCTCAGAAGCGGTGCAAATATTTGTATAATTATAGCCCACTGTATTTTGGAAATTTAAAGACTACCCAGTTGTAAAAGTACACCCGGATCCCCAACGCTGATGCTGGAAATTCTAAAATAAGCTCTGTGAAATTCCTGCCTAGTCTAGTAAAACTCTTTTTTCCGTCTTTAGCAAGGTGGGAATCCTTTAGTCCTTCATTCCGTGTCACGGTATTAGACATATGCTAGTTTACTATAGGCCTATTACGTCATTCGTGACGTAACAAAGATTCTTACGTCACCATGCAAATGCTCAGAAGTGTTGCGTTCGGATTGATCGGCATGAAGTTGTTCCATACTGTAGCCTTGAAGCCTCCGAGTCTGATCCACCGATAATTAAATTCGACCGATGTTATTTTCTATACCCAACCAATTCATTTAAAGTTTGTAATTGTGTCAGTTCTGTTTTCTATTTCCGACGTTTGATTACAATTTCTTGTTGTCTAATTCCAGTGGTGACTGATTTTTTATGTATTTTTGTATGTAATGGGCGATTTAAGTAGGCGTGTAAGTATGAATAATGGAGCTGGGGCAACCACTATTCAATCCTGATAGCTTTGAAAGAATGTTCTGGTGACCAAATTTAATGTTTTCAAAACAAAAACAAAAAAAAACAGAAAAATTTTCTGTGTTAGGCAGTGAAAAATCCATCTCAATAGCATCTTGCATTTGGAAGATACGGATTTTTGAAGCAATGCTACATTTTCAGCTTCCGCAGTGCATGATTGGAAATCTGTGATGTCATCTGGGCAAATTGATTAGATGTAGCTTTTGTATTTCTTCAATGTTGATATCAGTGCATTGAGTATTTCATAACCTTATTCGCTGTCCCATATGTATGTAACAATTTTACACTATATCTAGATATTCCAACGGTATCAAATTTCAAGGACAAACAAGTGATCCAATTATAAAGAATAACAAAAGGAATGTGAGGCAACTTGCCCACTTGGGATCATGTTTTGTGACCTTGAGGAAATCTGGAGATATTTCTTATAAAAATTAACCAATCTTTAGGAGGGAATATTTTGAGTAAGGGATGGAGATTTGGTATGGGATATGGATGACATGCAATGAAATTTTTTAGCCTTCATATAAGACCCCTACAAAATGCCACGTACCAGACAATGCGAATACAGCTTGTAAACACGATAGATCAATAAAACAGTAATGAATACTTGTCATACTTGGTACACAGGTTTGTCATATTAAGAGAAATGTGAAGTTGGTGGGGTCAAAGGTCATTCAGGTTACAGAAGACAAAAACTGAAACCTAGTAAACTCGATATATCAAGATAGAAATGAGGATATTTTAAGACTTAGTATAGATTTGGCATAATAAGAAATTGAGTACTGTTTTTATTGGTCAAAGTTCTTCTGAGGTCACAAAGGTGACTATGGAAACCTTGTAATTAACCACTTTTAAAGACACTATTTCAAGATAGTACTGATGGATACTCTTAATACTTAGTGTATTGATATGTCATATTAAGAAAAAGATGCGTTAGTTTTTGGTGGAGGTCTAAGATTATCTTAGGTATCCATGGATGAAACTACTACTTAGCCATGGGCATCCGCTGAAAGAAATTCAGGGAGGGGCAAAACTTTTAATTGATCCAATCAGGGTAAATTTTTTACTCCCCATCCCCCCTTAATTGCTAAATGTTGGCACTTCATACAGGGGTGTAGCCAGGAATTTGTCAGGGGTAGGGCGAAACCTGTAGGCTAACCATCTAAGCGTAGCGCCACCATATTTTTCGCGCCAAAAACATTTCGGTAAAAATGCCTCCCAGATAGCTGAAAATGGCACTTCCCAGGTCTAATTGTGAGTTGCATCTATTAATTTCTTATTTTGAAATCTCATTTTCTGCACATTTTCTAGCGATACCATAAAAATATGTTGATTTTATTTTTCCTTGACCCCCTACCGGACTCCCATGTACTTAGCATGCATGTGGATGACATATATCGAGTACATAAATCTGATTGTTTTTTAAGTTGGTGGTATAGTCAGAGGTCTGTGAAGGACGCCAGAGGTCAAACAGTGAAAATCTTTTAAACGTGGTATTTCTTGAACTTTAATCTAAATGAATCTCACAATGACCATGTGGATATTCCACATTAAATTCGAGAGGCCCCATATTTTTCATGAAATTCAAATGCCACAATAGAGGTCACCGGATGTCACAGTAGGCCCTATTGTGGAAAATGTATTAACCTGATATTTCAACAAGAATATCTTGGAGAGATCTCATATTTATGCAGAAGCCATACATGCCTTTTATTTTAGTATGGATGAAAGGTCATTTACGTCATTGGAAGTCAAATTGTGAAAAAAAAGTAAAGATGATATTTCAAGAAGTAATTCTTAGAGAATCTTAGCATGTAGATGCTCCACACTGAGTTCACGGGCGTAACTCCAGGGGGTGTATGGGTGCGGCTCACCCCCAACTCGCAAAAATGTGACTTTGGCAGGGCAAAAATATATATTGTGCAGGGCAAAACTGCGAAATAAAAAATAAAAAAATATATATATTATAAATTGTTATATCAAAAGTCTTAATATTTTCTGAGAGTTTAATAATAAGTTTCAAACTAAAATAAAACAATAGAAAATAAATAAACATAATTTTTATGACAATTCACCTGTATGAGCTTTAAGTAAGAGCAGATTCTTTTTGTGTAGGCTTTTACCCTAAAAATTTTCGCGCTTTGCAATTTCACAGTTTAGATTCTGATTCCGGGAAAGACTGAACTAATTTCAGTGTTCGACGAGCAGTTGAACGACTGCATTCTTCTTACCTGTGGGAAAGATCTCACAGACAACATAAACATTGATACCGTCTTAAATGATTGGTCGACAGAGAAAATGCGAAACCTAAAAATACTCTTTTAAACTGCATAAAGGCGTATAGTGAAGCAGAGGTTTCAACTTTCAAGTAAAAGTTAAAAAAAACTGTTTATTTATTTAGGTATATATTAAACAAAAAGCTGTTTTTTATAGTGTTAATGGCAGATCCAAGGGGGCCAACAGGGGCCATGGCCCCACCCTAAGATGAGCCAAAAATTGTTTCCGAAAATTTTATAGAAGAAAATTAACTTCACAATTGTACACTTATGTTGCACCAAATCGCATCTGAGGGCATTCGGTTCTAGAAAAATATTCCAAAGGGGGGGAGGGGGCCCCTCCCCTTAGACCCCTCCCCCGTATCACTATATCACCAGTTTGGCCCCTCCCAAACAAAGGCTCTAGATTCGCCAGTGGACCATGCATGTATATCATCATTACCATGTATGTGTAAAGATTGGAGTAAAGATTAATTATACTTTGTTATGGGGCTCTCGACTGTGAAATACATACAATGCAACTCTGTTCTTTGTGTGGCATGACTGCCGACAAAGTAAAATATGAATCCACGGTATTCAGTGACAGAATCAGTGTTTATTTACCTTTCTTTTAACAACATGAAGTCACAGGGCACTGACTGATTTCGCAGGGCAAAAATACCTTCACCCCCAATAAATCCTGGTGAGTTACGCCCCTGACTAAGTTAAAAAAGAAGAGTGATTTTGGTGGACTAGAGGTCAACTAAGTCCATTGGAGGTCACCAGGGGTCAAACTGAGAAAACCTAGCACACATAATAACTCTAGAAGAAAAACGTTGAGCAATCTCATATTTTGCAAGTAGACGCTCCACATTAAGTGTTAAAGAACCCTACGGTGTTTGGTGGAGGTTAAATGTCATTTGTGCTTAACAAAGGTCAAACTTTAAATTCTTTTAGGGCATGGTTTATGTCACGTTCTAGTAATGGTTATAGTATATGTCATGGTTTCCATCCTGCCGACACCCAGGGGCCGCCCATCAACGCCCGACACCGCCCAGACTGAAAGCTCTTGACATGTATATTCTTTCGTCGAGGAATCATAAAACAGACATTCTGGTTTGTGTATCGGGCCGTGTACGGGTGTAGGCCATTTTTAAATACTTTTATCAGCCCCATAACCACACAAGGTATTAAGAGAGGGGCTGAGATAAGTCCCAAGGGCCAAAAATATCATTTATGGAACAACGAGATATGCTAAAATGCATTCACTTTCAATTTTCCAGTTGAAGAAAGTTTTTCCACGGGGCGCCGCCCTGCCCCCTTGGCTACGGACCGAACAGTTATAAGCCTACATTACTGTGTAAATGAAAGCGTTGGTACGACATTGTTCGTGAATGTGTAATCAAGACGTGAATCATTCACTATTTCGAAGCGTTAAAATACTGTAGTATCAATCATTAGGGTATGAGGAATGAGCTCTCGTAATGTAATGAAGGAATTAAACTGGATAATACTCACACTACAATGTTGTGTTTCTGTGTTACAGGTGTAACACAAGCGATAGTACGAGCAAAAATTATACAGATGTGCTTTGGTTATGACTTGCCCTGGTATCTAATCCCATCGCCAAAAAAGCTACTAAAAGGGGACAGGGAAGGCGAGGCAGCTTAGGGGCAAAATAGGGGTGAAATATGTTAAGATTTTTAGGGGTGATTTACAGTAGCGTACGCAGGATTTTTCTCACGGGGGGCCATACAGTATGGTGTGTGATCGCCGGCCTGGGGAGGGGTCTAAAGGGTGGGGACACCCCGTCCCCTTTGAAAATTTTTGAAAAATCAGGTGTCTTTAGGTGCAATCTGGTGTAAAATTTGTGTTAGAAAATTGACGTATTTTTAGGAAACAAAAATAAAATTGGCCTCAGTGAGGGGGTCTATGGTGGGACACCCCTCCTCTTTGAAAATTTTTGAAAAAATTGGTGTCCTTACATACAATCTGGTGCTACTTTTTGAAGTAAGATTTGTGTTACAAAATTTGCGTATTTTTACGAACTGACAGAAAAATGGCATCAGTGATCGCCGGCCTGGGGGGGTCTAAGGGGAGGAGGTGTCCCCTCCCATTTGAAAATTTTTGAAAAATTAGGTGTCTTTACATGCATTCTGGTGCCACATATGCTACATTTTGAAGTAGAATTTGTGTTTAAAAGAATTACGTATTTTTAGGAACTACATTAAAAAGTGGCATCAGTGAGAAGGGGGGGGGGGTGATAGCTCAATGCCCTTTGCGTACGACACTTCTGCGTTGTATATAGGTTTCATTTTGGTGTTCAAAAGTTGAACGCCTGAGTTTGCAGTGAAAATTTTTGAAAGGTTAGGTGTCCTTAGGTGCAATCTGGTGCCATATATGCTACCTTTTGAAGTAAAATTTGTATTTCAAAATATGCGTATTTTTAGGAACTAAAAAAAATTGGCATCAGAGGGGGGTGGATGGCATGGGGAGACAAGCCCACCCCTTTGAAAAGTATTGAAAAATAAGGTGTCCTTATATTCAATCTGGTGCCAAGTATGGTACCTTTTGAAGTAAAATTTGTGTTAAAAAATTACGTATTTTTAGAATCTAAAAAAAAAATGGCATTCGTGAGGGGGACCCCTGCGTACGCCAGTGGGGTGAAGATGTTCCTTTGGGTCGCCTCCCCTTGCGGAAATGTTGATATCAGAATTTTACAGTAATATTACGTTAGCCATTACGATATGAACCAAGCAAGTATTTATTCAGGATGCAGTACGAACTCTGACTCACTTTAAAGATTAACAAAAAGCAAACCAATATTTGTTATCTGTTATGAGTCAGCGAAGTAGTTTAACGTAAGCATGTATGCACTGTAAGTTGTCTCTTTCTAATAGGAAGCATCCTTTTGTGTGTTGTCTGTACATTACCCTGAAACTAGGTTGTCGGTTGCAATTCCTGTGAACTTTAAAAATTTAAATTCATGACCTTTTGATATTTCGTTATGGGTGAATGTTTCCCTTAATACCAACTCTACCGGAACGATTGTGGCTGAATCAGAGATCAACCGACTCCCCTAAATAGTGAATCGCAAAAGGCTTTAATACTGTACATGTCTGCCCATTGGGGTCGGAAGCTGTTCAGGACAAAAGATTCTGAACGTTATTTCGGACCTCCGTCCGGGGGGGGGGGTCTAATGGGAGAGGGTAGAGTACCCCACCCTCCTTTGGAAGTATGTGAATATTTTAGGGTCCTTAATGCAATTTAGTGCAATGTTTGAGCAAAGTTTAGAAAGTTACTGCAAAATTTTGACACTTTTGTTATAAAAGGGGTTTTCATTCTTAAACTGAAGGGAGGGGCGCAGAAGCATAGTTCCGCCCAACAAATTTTAGACTGTCCACCCAGCCCCTACGCCTTCTACCAGCAGTGCAATACACTTTTCCTATAGTCACGAGGAAGTGTTTCCACTTTTTAAGTTAAGCTAGTCAACTTGTATAAATGCACGGGCGTATTAGGAAACATTTTAGAAGAGTAGAAAGTGTTTGTCCTTACATTTGCCTCAACCGGTAAACAATCACGAGATAAATCTTGCCCTGAAACTTGAAAACATCAGTTTTGGGGCTGTAGGCGGAGGCCGTAGGCGGGAAGACCTTTAAAACTTCGTCTAATACATCTGTGCATACAGTCTCGGACCAAATATTCTGTTCTTAAGATTTCATCTACGCTAATACATGAATCTTATGAAAAGTAGCATATAGATGTAGAATGTTAAGATATAATTAATGGAGGCATATTCCTAAAAAGTAGATACTGTGAACGGGAGAAGGAATGCTGTGTTATGTAGTTCCAAGTCAAAATGTGGGGAGCAATGCTTCGGCCACCACTTTTCAAAGAGAAACACCTTATTTGCCCCCTTTGTACAAAGGGGCAAATAAGGAATTTCTCTTTGAAAGATTGACATATCTCACCTGAGATATGTCAATCTTTTTCAGTAAATTTTGTTCACAAACTACACAAAATGTAGAATCAAATGACATTTAAAGACCCCAAAATATTCAAAATATTTTCCAAAGCGTGGAGAGGGGCTTTTACCAGAACAGATGCCTAAAAAAGGTAGCCCCCCGCTCAGAACAGCTTCTAACGACTATGAATAAAAGTAATAACCACTGCATTCAAACTAGTGCAATACCTCCAATTTGCTTCATCATAAGGAATAATCATGAATTATATCTTGCCAGTGAATGATTGTGACCTAAATATTCACTTGAAAGAACTGCCCGATTGTTTTGGAGACACAATGAAGCTGCTAATGTGATTTTTCCGACATGAGGAAATCTCCTGTCAAATTCATTGCTCCTGTTGAACCAGATATACGATTTAAGCATGTAGAACCCTTGCAAAAACCTGTGTCAATTACTTCCACATCCTCAGGTTTTTACATGCATGTCACAGGTAATCACAGGTTTTTAACGTGGAAACCTGTGTTTTCTCTTGCCATTGACAAAGTTTGACCAGATACTAAATTTTGCCACAGGTTTGTGGCAGGTTTACACAGGTTCTACATGCAAAATGTGTGGCAATTAATAACTATTTTAGCAATGAATTCTGCAATCGAGGCAAAATCTGTGGCTAGAAATTAAAGGCAAAAAAAGGTGTGTCAACCTATGTCAAACCTGAATGTGTTTCAGATACTCATGTTTGCTTCCAAAGGACACGTGTGATTTCGTTTGTTTTTCATGCGTGTGTGATCCAGCTTGTGTTTACAAGCTTAAGGTGGTGTTTTTTGTAAGGGTAGGATTTTACGTCCTCAAGCTGACCTCGAAGTCTTGACATACAAACAGTAGCCTGTGTTTGTGAACATTGCATTTTAACTTACATTCTGGATTGTCATTTGTTTCAAAGATTATGTGGAGGATAAAATATATTTGTCATGCGTATTTTACGTCCATTTTTAGGACTGATGCGGCAAATTGCACTAAAATATGATAACAGTTTTCTTATTTTCTATGAGATGGCTGATAAGCCATTAACTAGGCAATAGGTACACAGTCGTGGCCAGGGTAATCGGAGCCTGTTTCAATGGGCCCCTCCATGACCCCCGCAAGTCAGGACGTCCGTCAGACATCTCTGACGGTCTGAGTCAGGCCACGAGCACTCTCGAACTGGTAGCCCAATTTTTAAAGACATTACGAAGAACCGTACAAGATGAACATACTCTGTTAAAAGCCTATGCCAGTATGGTGTTTATAGTGTGTGATTGGATAGGGAAGACAAGAGTTGAAAATTTCAAATAAATCGTGGCATGTGGACATATGTCACGTTCCTCTGTTTCAAAGCTCAAATAGCCTGTACTAAATTTAGATTATGTAAGGCTTTAACCACAAACCACTGTGCGTGAGGTGTCTGTCATGAATTGGGTAAACCACTGATCTTCATAAGTCATCAATGACCAGTCAGAGTGATGCTATTTTTCGAATTTCTGCCAATCAAAGTCCAGTCAATAATTGTTAATGGAGATACTTGGAGGTTCCTACATATGTCTAGAGTCATGCAACAGCTCTTTCAGGTTTCCTGGATGGTCCCAATTTAAATTTCCTGTCACAGATCCTGTTTATTGAACCATATTACTAAACCTCTTTTCTATGAGGTTGATTGCGTAAATATTTATTTTGTTTATTCATGCATAGACGTATGGGGAGACATTTACCAAAGGAGAAGCGGAATGTAAATTTTCCCAATTGTCAGGCAGTCATGGCATGAAGCGTTGTCCTGAAAACAACGAGAACGTACCATGGAACAACTTTTGCCCAAACATCGACTTGTTTTTTTTTTTTTGCGGGCAGATTTGGAGCAGGGGTTGGATACCGTCATCACATATGCTATCTTCATAGGCCTATGTATACGTTTTTTATTTCAAAAATTTGGATTGATCCACAGTCATAAGACAGTTATACCTTGCTCTACACCTTTCTATCACTTGCATTATTCGGAAACCTACAAGTGTCCATATTGAAACTGAATTAAATTAAGGTGCCCATACAAGCTCTATTGCATTATCAAATGGAAGGGCAGAGTTGCAAGTTTTGCTTACTTAAGTTTATTTATAGAACAGAGACGCCAAGGATGTCTTGGGCTTAAAGGTCTGTAGACATGCAAATGTGATGCTTGCCTATTTGGTGTAAAAAAACATTAAAAATGATGAGAATAGCCGCAATTCCAATATAAATCCATCAAATATTGACCATTTTACAAGACAATTACTGTTTTTCACCTACATCATGAATAAACATGAGCTACTTATGCAAATTTGTGACGTACAGAGAGGGACCTGTCAACTGGGTGTAATGTTATCCTTTGCTAGTTCAGCATTCTTTCCAAGGACAGCTGTAATTTTGGGATGCTCCGAGGGGTTAATTTTGAAGGTAGCTATTTAGTTCTTTGAAAATATCCACATTAAACACCAAACAAGAAACTAGCTATTAAGTAGTTAACAGATAATTTATAAAGGAATGACAAAAGAAATACAGACACTGTGCAACACTCCACATCATATTTTTGCATAGCTAAGGAACAATTCCCACAACTTTGAAGAGAAATATCTTGAGAACGGTAAAAGATATTCAAATAATTCCAACGGATTTTTGATGAGGGGATCTTAATCTAGCTTTGGTGAGTAGAACAACTGAATTTTTTACATGCACACAGACCTTTAAAAGTGTTTGTTTTCATGAGTGCTGTGCTGCCATTGAATCGACACCCGCCGTGTGTGATGTCATGGAAGGTTGGGGAATGAAAAATGATTCTCAAGACCATAATGAACTAATATTGCAAAGGTTATTGGCCATAGACCATACTACTTTGCAAAGGTGCAACTCTTCTGCAAACGGAATCTTTTCTTATTCACAGCAAGATCATCGGTCCTCTGTAAAAGTGATTGCTTGTAATTTGCAGTGATTTGTCATAAACTTTTGGTAGATTTGTACTTGAAAGAGACATTTGCAATTTGTATTAAAGAATGTATTTGGAAAGTGGGGGTGGGTGAGAGCCAATATTGGCCACCTGCATAACTTCACAGGGTGAGGAGAGCTAACTTTCACCCCCATGTGTGAATGACAATGTCTCAACAAATACACATAGCCAAAGATTTATTAAAGCATTGTCATGAACGTTAACTCAATACAAGATGAAAGCCCGTAGCTAGTGCCGGGGGGCAAGCTGGCGGTGACGCCTACGAAAATATCCCCTACCTAGAAAATTTGAATGCTATTGCCTTTATGAACTTTAATACATCTCACCTTCTGAAAAAAATATTTCACCCCCGGAAATTATCTCGCTCCCCTTCGGTACCTTGTATCACGGCCACGGGCCGGACAAGATACCAAAATATTTTACCAGCTTGACACAAGAATTTTTTCTTACATTTATATTAATGTCTTAATTTAGCTTTTTATAAAATAAATACAATGCAAAATTTATACGGGTGGGGTTCACCTTTCCCCCAGGGCTGTAACGCCCGATTCCGGACTCCGACTCGGACTAATTTCTGGACTTTTGAGTCTGGTTTTTCCTGGTCTCGAAAATTGCGTGGAATGAAAAGTCCAGGGTATCGGAATTAGGCCGGAATGAGCTGCAGCTGGAGTCGGTTTCTTAGCCGATTTCAATCGAGTCCTCAAGAGAAGTTTACATATATGTTACTTATGAAAGGTCATACTCAATTACAGGGTGAGACCAGGCCTTATGACTGACTCCTTAACAAGCAGGCACACTGTCCTTATTATTATACCGGAGATGTACTATAAAGTCAACAAAGTTATAGGAATCCATCATCATGACTTTTTAATAGATCTTGCACACGGAAACGAACAAGGATTTGAAAGCCCAGCTCCCATTAAAAGCCCCCTTCCCCGCCCTTTCTTTCATCTTTGAGATTCGGTGACACATTAGAGCTTAATCATCTTTCTTACCAAGTTGTACACTTGCTAACTTAAGTAAAGGTATGTGAAAATATCAGATCAAATTTAAAGCTTTTTGGTCTACAGTCATGTATTACCTTCCTTCATTATTTTATACAGGAATTTAGTCCGTTGGCAAAGCATTTTAACATTGTTTAAATTTCTCCAAATAAAACTGTTTAGCAAGTTCTAC
The DNA here is from genome assembly GCA_009936505.3 of Holothuria glaberrima. Lineage (NCBI taxonomy): Eukaryota > Metazoa > Echinodermata > Holothuroidea > Aspidochirotida > Holothuriidae > Holothuria > Holothuria glaberrima. The sequence goes on from WURT03599920.1 coordinate 14,549, forward strand.
CTTTTCTGAGAGAACTCATTAGCAATTCAAATTTAATAATTTTGTAGTGGTGTATGGTTTTAGATTTTCTCTTAATCCTGCATATCCGTCGATGTTATTTATCCCAGCATCCCAGCAAAAAAATACTTAAGAGTTTTGTGTTTCATGGTGAAATTTAACCTGTAAACATCTGCTTCTTAAAAACAAAGCCCCTCATGGCATATCAGATGCAATCGTCCTTAAAATTAATGAAGAATGCTGAAACAAACGTTAGAACCGTCTAGCGAGGTTATAGACGAACGTAACGGATTTGCATATTTCAGGTAAAAAAAAAAGATTTGTTTTGTGGCAAAATAATCAATCTTGTGTGATTTTGTTTTTGGAAATTGTGGCTTCTTTCACGTGTTCAATTGTCTTCTAATTAAATCTGACATTCACATGCACAAAGCATTTCAATCTAACCGCTCTGTTTCTGTTTGCATCCACGTTAAATATCTCCTTTCTCTTCTCTCCTCAGGTGCCTTGAATGCGTCGACTTCTTGTGCGATGAATGTGCACCGCTTCACGATCATCGCATTGCCCGTTTCACCCGGCAACATCACATAATATCCGTACCGTCCTCCGAAAACAAGAAACTTCTCAAACCGGATTTCAGATGTGAAAAACACCAGAAGGAAAATACACGCTTTTATTGCGAGACTTGTCGCACCCCTATCTGTCGAGAATGTATACTGATAGAACACAAGGATCATTCACACACATTCCTCCAGGATGAAGTGGCCAGACACAAAGAAACGATAGAAAATTTGATGTCGGGGGTCACTGACCGCATTGCCGCCTTTGAGGAGGCTCTCGGAGGAGTGGACGAGGCGGAGGCCATGCTTGAAGCCAACAGGGGCCAGGCTGAATATATCATTGATAAAACTGTACAGGACTACATAACAATTCTGCGCAGACAACAGGAAGATTTGGTAAGGAAGTTAATGCGGGTATGTCAAAGTAGACGCCAACGCCTGAATGCTCTCCGCCGTTCTCTTCAGACCGGTTTAGATAACCTACTCAGTGGATTCGATTTTACCGAAAAGGTCATGGGTCACGGAAATGAACTCGACATACTTTCTATAAAAGATGAGGTAATCGACAGATTACAGGGACTAGCGGCAATTTCACCTCAGCAGGATGTAACTCTGGAACAACTCAGCCAACTATTCTTTGTCGCAGCAGAGAATTTGACTTCGACAGATGGTATAGGTCCTGTCCTGGGAGAAATAAGATGTGGGGACAAGAACCTGAGTGACCTATCCGAAGCTACCGACTCCAGATCCATATGTTCCATTGAATCGTCTTCCGAGTTTGGAGATAGTTCTATGTCAGAACCACTGCCCAAATCTCCAAAGAGGCTCGTTAAAGAAACAACCCTGAACAAGCCCCAGTTGTTGTTCCACCTGAAAGACGAGACTGACGAAGCAGGGGAGTTCGACTGGCCGAGCGGAGTTGCTGCAACAAATGAAGGAGAATACATAGCCATAGTTGACCGCGACAATGACAGAATACAGGTGTATAATCGAAAAGGAAAGTATGAATGTAAATTTGGATCTCGTGGAAGACATCCTTGTGGTTTCGAACTTCCTCTAGATATTGCCATAACAGAAGGTGATGATCCGTGTGTATATGTATCGGATGAATACAACCATCGTGTCCAAAAGCTTACTCTTTATGGGCAACACATCCTACACTTCGGAGACAACGGACTTTTCAAGCAACCTTACGGTGTAGCACTGAGCAAAGATGGAAAAGTTGTAGTTACGGACATCGGTAAGCATCGCATCACCGTGCACGACCAAGATGGCACGGTATTAAAGACGATTGGGTCCCACGGTGACGCAGATTGCGAATTCAACGAACCACGATACGTGACAGTTCATGAAGACCGCATCGTGGTGTCTGATCACTGTAATCATTGCGTCAAAGTGTTCAACTTCGACGGGACACATATACACACGTTTGGCTCCTGTGGGTCAGGTCAGGGGCAATTTATTGGTCCGACGGGGGTCTGCGTTGACCACGACGGTAACATCATCGTCGCCGACTGTGCGGACCGGATTCAGTTGTTCTCTTCAGAAGGTTTGTTTATACGAATGTTGCTGAATGAAAGTGACGGCATCAGTGGTCCGTTGGGTATGTCTTTGACTGCAGGAGGTGAACTGGTGATTACAAACCTTGGTACACATTGCGTCAATGTTTTCAAGTATTCAAACTGGATCTGAGAACTTGATGTGCCCAATTTATGGCATTTCATTTCCAGATGTTGGCTGTGACCACATATGAAGCTATAAAGATGTAGTGTCAAGCTCTTCTCATACAACCTCTCAGTTCCATTCCGAATGGTCCGAAATTAACTTCGTTTTTAATACAACAGGAATCAATGTAAAAAGTATCCATTAGTGATGAAAATTAAGGCTCTTATGACACTGGCAATTTGTTATGAGGACCTCCTTAAGGGACCGACTAGAGGCATCTTAACAAATCAGTAGTTAGTGGAACTACGTGTGTGTACCCTTTTGCAGCATATAAGACCACGTTTAAGGCCGTAAAAACCATATAATATTTAAGCCGTAGTTTTTATAGGTATATGCTTTTGTATAATTCTTCACTATTGGGGAAGAGGCTTTATTGTAGGTTAGATAAAAACCAACATCTTCAGCAGAGTTAATACCCTGACATTATTAGCGGTTCGCCATAGGGGTACTGGGGAAAAATCCCCCCCCCCCAATAACAGTTGTAAAGCATGGTATCCAATCTTCAAAAATTACAAGCTATACAAGACTGCAAGTTATTTCGCAATTTAGACAAAATCATCCATCTCAAGTAATGAATGTTATAGGGTATATTACTTATTAAGCTGTATATATATATATATATTACTAAAAATTTCCCGGTAATAGTCAAGTGTATTGTTATTCGTGAGAATTTCATTGTTCAACCTAGGTTTCAAACTAGATTACTCGACCACTCATGTGGTGGTCTCATAAGGTCATGTGAGGTCATGAAACTTTATAGTTATTGAGTCGTTTTGATTTCAAATTATTTTCAGGCTCGTATGCAGTTTCTTCAATGAGAGAGATTCTAGTTTATGACATAGGAAAATGATAAAATGTCACACTGCCTTATACGTTAGCGCAAAGAGAAATCACTGCATCATCAGTTGGCGCGTATGGTACTAAGAAATTTCTTTGGCTAAATATGTTTCCTACATTACCGGAAACGTAAGCTGAAAATTACTCTAAAGCATTTATCTAATTTTGTGTTTTCAAATGTCAACAGTTTTAATTTCCCAAAAGAGTGAATACAAAACGTTTATTTGATAAAATCACTGAAGTTGTAACCTCCGATCTCGAAAGTCAATTAGTTCATGCATGCTTACTTGAATTCATCTACACGCCGGGCAGGATTACTGCCAAATGACGTAATCATTGAGTTAGAAACTGTGTCGGTGTTTGATCACACTTGAATAGTCTGACAGGTCTGAAGACATACCTCAGGTCAGTGATCAACTGGATATTATATAGTAGAAACAGCGCACAAGAAGCGCGAATGGGTTAAAGTCATGGTTTCCCGGAAATTTGAACCAAGTTGCAAGAATGCTTTAAACTGCCGTATCAGTTGTTTTCAAATGGACATCAAACAGTTGATCAAAGCCGTAGTGAGACTTTTCACTGACCTATTTGTATATGAGGTACATTAGCTGCCGTTTTGAGCTCGGGACGTTCCCCTTCCCTTTGAGAGAAATTGTTTCGGAAAGTTCTGAGATCCGTAATAGTGCTAACTTTTCATAGTTTTCAAGAAAATTTTTAATTTGAGAAAACAAGCCAGAACACTTATTTGCTCCGTGCCAAAGGTGGAACGTATGGTGACATAAAGAAAGAAACAACAAAATTTTGAATCGTACTGTTGACTTGGTAGGTGAGTGTACTGCTCTGCATTCTAGATGATTTCAGGTCAAATCCCATTGGTACCTCCTGGAAACTTTCTGGTGGCTCAAAAACTGCTTGTTCGGCATAGCTGTTCGCAGTGATGAGTTTCTGGTTGTCAGACATAGGAAGTTTCCGGTTAGAGTCTTGACTGGTTCAGTTCAGCTGTCAAACAGTGGTGCCGAGTAAGGCCTCTAGATCTCTGCAAGCCGTTGAGAAAGTAGCTTAGGATTGGGTACACGTTCTGTACGTCACATGGGAACACTAAGCAGACTATGTTCTGGGATCAGGATTAGGACAGATTAATACGACCTTGCCCCCGTTAACTTCTGTGATTTACTCAAATTTTGCTGGTGTTCATCCACGGTCAATTGATGTAGGGTCCTCAGTCTATGAGCTCAAGCAATGTCCGGTCCATGTAATGTTATACTTTAATTAATGGTAATGTGCATAATTTAGGGTGTTTCAATTTATACCAATGGATCAAGCTGTTTTGCCTGCTCCCCTGCATCTTACATTCCATGGAGTAGCGATTGTCTGTTGGTATGATTGTGGTTAATTGGAAAGATAGTACAGCGCATGATTGACTACCTGGAACGGTTTTTGAGGGCTTTTAAAGCTCTATGGCACATCACCAAAATCAAAAATGATCACCGTATTTCCACTGTACTTTACTTAGTGGACTACTGATATAACTGGGTTGGTGTCATGCCTGGACATCCCTGACCACCTTCCTAATTTGCCCCTCACAACAAAATTTCTTAGTGCCGCCCATGTCTGGCATAGCCTGTGCTGTGGTAAAATTGGGGTTGTAGACACATACTTTTTTTCCTCCACCCATCCGTGAGGAATCCAAGTTTCACGGAAAATTTTAAGACCTATTTTGACATTCTTTTTCTTCACAGAAAGAAACAAATTTACAGGAAGTATGGACAAATCCACTCCATTCATGGGTCAGAATTAGAGACTGAAAAAATATTTACTTTGTGTGGCAGGATTAGTGGCAAACTCAGTATTATTTTCACTTACGTTAAGAACAGTCTACCCTTTGCATACCTCCATAAAATCAATTGACCGAGTAACAGAAAGAACAGAGCTAAGCACATAACAGTGTATAAACTTACATCAGACAGAAGCGTGTGTGCCAAAGCGATGAAACACTGCTTGTATATATATAGTGTAGTCAATCAATGTCAGGAAACGGAGACCAAAATCATTATGCGGCAGACACATGCATAATACGTTCACGGTCGTTGTAGCACGTATTCATCTGAGAACGATGTAGCATCGCGTGCAGCACTTTGCAGATTTGCAAATTCATGGCATCAGTCGCTCTGATTAGGCAGTGTCTAATAAATAATATCCTTCTGAGCCAAGTGACCTGAATACCACTAAGGATTCAGTGCATTTACGATGAGTGCTTAAACAATAAAGCTTCTATAAAGTACATTATATGTTTAAGTATGATCATGCACTCATTCATGCATGTGTCAAAGAGGATTTATTGAAGGAACATTCAATGGGGCAGTTAAGTATAATTCAAAGGCTGGTATATAGTGTGTGATTTTCCAAGGATGTAAATTTAAAATGAAATTTTTTAGAATGGTAGATCTGATGGGCATTCTGACTACGTTCCACGAATTGCGCAGATTATTCGACCTATTAATCCAATAATGGCTACTGAAAATGTCCAGATTATCATAGGCCTATGTGAGGAATCTTCAAGCTAAAACATGTTTTGATATCTAGCCATCTTTAATGCAAACGATTGTTTTGATGAAATTGATACTCATCTTTTCACAACAAATTTTAATATCTTTATATGAAAATTCCCTTTTTTTCTGACTGTTCGTTAACAAACATTTAAATGTAATTCTACCACCTCTAGGCATCCTTTATTGAGAATCCTGCCTTCTGACCTGTTATTCTGCAACACACGGTCAGTAAACGTAAAGACCGATAAAAATGAAGTTTTTCACACATTTTCGGTGGTAGAATAGGAATAAACCACATTTGTCGGA
>WURT03600031.1:0-12910 GCA_009936505.3 Holothuria glaberrima
CACGATATCTCAAGGTAGCAATGACTGACACTTTTCATATTTGGTATATAGATTTGTCATGTTGAGAGGAAGAACCCAATTGTTTTTTTTTTGGTAGAGGTCAGAAAGGTCATTTGAGGTCACCAGAGGTAAAAAACCGAAAACCTTGTAAACAATATCTCGAGATAGGAATGACCGACACTTTTCATATTTGGTATATAGATTTGTCGTGTTGAGAGGAAGAACCCTATTGTTTTTTGGTCATATTAGGTCACCAGAGGTTAAACTGCAAAAACCTTGTTAATGCCTTGTAAACACAATATCTCAAGATGGGAATGACCAACACGGTTCATATTCAGTACATAGATTTGTCATGTTGAGAGGAAGAACCCTATTGCTTTTGGTAGAGGTCAAAGGTCATTTGAGGTCATTAGAGGTCAAAAGCCAAAAACCTTATAAACACGTTATCTCAAGATAGGAATGACCAACACCTCTCATATTTGGTATGTAGATTTGTCATGTTGAGGGAAGATTCCTATTGTTTTTGGTTGAGGTCAAAGGTCATTTGAGGTCACTGGAGGTTAAACTGCAAAAACCTTGTAAATGGCTTTTAAACACGATATTTTCAGATAGGAATGTCCGACACTTTTCATGTTTAATGTATAGATTTGTCATGTTGAGAAGAACCCTATCATATTTGGTGAAGGTCAAAGGTCATTTGAAGTCACCATAGGTCAAAAGCAAAAAAACTTGAAAACATGATTTCTCGAGGTAGGAATAACCGACACTTCTCAAATTTGGTTTAGAGATTTGTCATGTTAAGAAGAAGAATGTTTTTGTTTTTGGTGGAGGTCAAAGGTCATTTAAGGTCACCAGAGGTTAAACTGCAAAAAGCTTGTAAATGGCTTGTAAACATGATATTTTGAGATAGGAATGACCAACTCTTTTCATATTTGGTGTATAGATTTGTCATGTTGAGAGGAAGAACCCAATCATATTTTGCGGAGGTCAACGGTCATTTGAGGTCACCAGAGGTCAAAAGCTGAAAACCTTTTAAACATGATTTTTCAAGATAGGAATGATCGACACTTCTCATATGTAGTACATAGATTTGTCATGTTAAGAAGGAGAACGGCCTTTTTTTTGGTGGAGGTCAAAGGTCATTTGAGGTCACCAGAGGTTTAACTGCAAAAACCTTGTAAATGGCTTGTAAACACTTTTATCTCGAGGTAGCAATGACTGACACTTCATGTTTGGTACATAGATTTTCTGTGTTGAGAGGGAGAACCGTATTGTTTTTGGTAGAGGTCAAAAGTCATTTGAGGTCACTAGAGGTCAAAAGCAGAACACTTTGTAAACATGATATTTCAAGTTAGGAAGCTTTGATAGATATCATATGTAGTATGTAGATGCGTTATGGTGAGAAGATGAACCCTATTGTTTCTGGTGGAGGTCAAAGGTCATCTGGGTCACCTGGGGTTAAAGTGTGAGAACCTTCTTAACCCGTTTTCTCAATGTAGAAAGCCTGAATAGATTTCATTTGTGGTACATGGATGCTTTATTGTTGGAGGAAGAACCTTTTTGTTTTGGAGAGGTCAAAGGTTATATGGGGTCTTTAGAGGTTGAAAAGTAAAATTTCCCTAGAAAATCCCAACATTTTCTATGGCAAGGAATCACTAAGCCTTTGGGCTTTCTGGTTAAATTTTCAGGACTATGGAGGGATTGTCAAAGTGAAAGTTTTTCTTAGGACTATTTTAACAAATGGAATGTTCAGTGTTTTTTGTTTTTCTCTTTTGGTGTAATGTCACTGAACTTGGTGTTGATTTGAGCCATCTACTTGTGTTTCATGGATTCAGATGAAGATATTGATTCAAATCTCTGTTTCATGTTAAATGGAAACATTTTCATATAATTCATTGAGTTTGCTCGTTTGAAAGTATTTACCTGAGTTACGTCTTTTCAGTGCCAAGACTTTTTACACTCGTACATTTTTGCAGGCTCTTATTGTTCAACTTGGTCCTCGTGAGTGTCTGATACCATCAGGGGATGCAACCTCTGCAGATAACATAAAGCTGAAACAAATCGTGGAGAGAGGGGGACTTCTTATAACTGAAAGAAAGAGATCTGATTATTCAAGTAAAGATATTGCTCAGGATTTGAACAGGCTCTTGAAATCCACAAATGAGGATACAGTCAATTCAGCAGCCTTGCGTAAGTTTAATCAGTCTGTTAATAAGCCTTGTAACAATTCCTTTGTTTCAAAATCCCTCAAAGAGGCAGATTTCTAAAGCTTGATTTTCTGTTAGCAAACGTCTAATAAATGTGGTTGCACATTCTAATGACCATAGTACTGGTCTGTCAGTGGGACATATTGTTAATGAGCACAAGGTGAGTGCACAGTGAGGAAACTTTATTTCCAAATATTTCCAACAAAAAGTCCACATTATTTAAGGTAAATTGTCCCAATTGTGCCAAGTTCTAATTATACCTTTGCTGGTGACTGTCAATTAGATGTCTGTGTATATGAAAGACAGGTAAATGGGATGCAAATTAACTTTAAGAAGGCTCAGTTTTTCCTTATAGTTTTGCATTATCTAAATTTTGGTTAAGACCACTTCACATCTCTTTTTTCTTTCTTCAAATTCCAGCTGAAATGGAACTAGTTCATGGCATCTCATCCCTGGCTGCTCTGGTGAAATACATGGAGGTACTGTAGTTCTCATTCTTGTTGCCAGATGATTTATCTTGTTTTTATCTCATCTCTGTACATGTAACATGTATGGGGAGATGAGATACTGTTCTTCATCTAAATGTGTATGAGTGGGTGTGTGTGAACAAAAAAGTGTGTTGCAAACTCCTCTTAAACAGTAATTCTGATCAAGTTCAAAGTTGGTGTTTAGGTACCTGAACATAAAAACTTGTGCTTGCATAATGATGACATCATAGGTCAAAAACAAGAGGTCAAATTACCTCCATAGCAGGTGTCGAATATGTACTCCTCTTTTGACATACATACTCTAACACCTGCAAACAATGACACTGTGATACAGAGATCATCCAATTTCGCTATATTCATGAGCCCAATTTGATTTTTACATCTCAGCTGTTGATTGGTTTCAATATATGAATATTCATACAGCACGACGAAGCTTCAGCTGTAACGTTCACTTATACGCAGTAAGTCAATGGGACTTCACTGTGTGAGCTCAAAGCAGGCAAAATCACACACTAAAGCCCCATTGACATTTGTTGTTCGAAAGAGCAAGGTAATCAAACTTGCTTTAGTCGTTTTTTTTCATTGAATATTTATAATTTTTGTTTGTTGTGATCGTATATATGGAAAGTTAATAGCGTACAGTTTTTAGGCAGTTTGTCGAAGAATTCTTGTGAAAGTTCGGGGACGGTGGTATTGCCAGTGCAGTCAGTGTTGGTGCAGGAACAATACATGTCCGCCAGGCGGGCGAGAGGTCAAAAGGTTAAATTTGCTAAAAATTGGGGTTTTTTGCTATTATTTACTTCTCAGGATGTCAGGAAAAGTAATAAATCTACTTGATATGCTAGAACTGATTAAATAATCTTTAAAATAGTGCTTCTTGATTTGGTAAGTGTGTGTGTGTGCAAAAGGTCAAATTTGCCTAAATTGTGTGAAAAAGTGTGTGGCTAACTCATCCTAAACTGTAAGTCTGATCGAATTCAAACTTGATGGGCAGGTCCGACCATAAAAACTTGTGTGTGCATAATTAATGTGGGGTCAAAGGTCAAAATGTAGGTAAAAGGTCAACTTGTTTACCAAGGGTGGAGTGAGAGGTCAAAATGTCAGTCAAATGTTAAAGGTATTGCAAAGTCATCCTAAACCGTACGTCTTATGAACTTCAAACTGGAGACATGTCTGCAACTCCTTGGATTACCCTCATGTTTTGCTTTGTTTTCTGGCTTCAGTTTACAGCTTTTTCATTGTAAACTATCATGGACACAGAAGATTTATTTTTTCCATATGGGATCCAAAATAGTAATGTAGTAATTAATTTTTAACCTCCAGTTCCCTTTGTCCATTTTCTCTTTCTTGTTTTTTTAACAGCTAATGGCTGATGAGAGTAATTTCAGCCAATATAAATTGAAGACTTTTGACCTCAGCCAATATGTGAAACTAGATTCGGCTGCTGTGAGAGCTCTCAACTTGCTCCCAACTGGCCAGGAAGGTATGCAAGGACATTCTAAAACAGCACCTAGGCCTATACAGTTAGGCTTTGTTTTAAATTTCTTAAGTAGCAAATGGTACAACTTCCTTATGCAATGATCAGCATCATAATCTTGCGATAGCAGAATTTTTTACATTAAGAGGATGTACAGTTTTCTGATTTAATAGGTGTTCTTTGTCGATAGTTGATATTGAAAGCTCTGAGGCCATGAGCATAACATTCATACTAATTGCAGTTTGTTTCTACCAGTTACTCAATGGGTAGGTATTGCAGTCTCAATTTGAATTAACAAGCCTCTGTGAAGTAAAAGTAAATTTGAAGTGCAATGGTAATGTAGACGTAAGTTACATGCACAAAATAATCCCACCAACAGTGTAAACTTTGTTCTTACTTTTATAATTTTTTATATTCATCTTTTTTTTTTTTGCTTTATGTAACCTGCATATCCACTTCCAGTTTTACCTGTGAACAGTGGTGAATTTAACCGACACCAGGGTGCTGTTTGGCACTTGTTTCCAACCAAACAGCACCTGTTTACCCCTAAAAGAATACTACCAGGTGCCACATTTTTACCAAAAGTAGCTCCCATCATTCTTGAAGTCCTTAATATGCATACATCATTGTAGTTGATTGTTGTCTCCTGGTAAATACAGTGTCTCCTGGTTGCCCCAAAATCCAGGGAACCAGGAGCCACTATTTGACTGAAAGTGGCTCCTGGTTCAGCTAACCTAATTTCACCCTTGCCTGTGAACTAAGTGAAAGAAGGAGAGTATTTATCATTAGATGTCTAAAATTGTGATGAAAATTAATATTTCATCTTTAACAGGTAGCAACAGAACTATGTCTGTTCTTGGACTTTTGAACAAATGCAAGACTGCCCAGGGCCAAAGGTTACTCTCACAGTGGGTAAAGCAACCATTGATTGACAAGAACAAAATAGGTAAGGTTTCTCCACATAATATATTTAAGGGAATTCAGTATTTTATTCAACTTTTGTAAAAAAATGTAAATGATACATGTTTTTGAGTGTAAACAACTTAAACAGATACAAAAATGAAAGGCTGGTTTGTGAAGCATACTCTTTGAATGCTAAATTGTCCATCTACAGTTTTCATTCCTTCCTAGTTAAATGAGTGGAAGTTTGCATATTTGCACTTAAATTGAAGATTATCATTTGTGAAATTATCTGATTTAAACCGCGATATTTGTTTCATTTCCCTTCTTTAATTTTATTTTTCCAATACTCAGTTAACTGGCTGTTTGCTTCAAAATTGTCTGAGATAAATGTTAAATATTTACTTTAGTAAATGTCTTCTGAAGGGCAAGGTATTTTGTGCCCAATATTCAAACAATGCTGTACCATTCAACATCTTTTCCTCAAATCTTGGAAAAGAAGGAAACATCTTAAAAGATATTTGATACTCAATTTTCAGGATCATGCAACTGTGTTTATACAGTATTTCACATAATTTCTCAAACAGTGCTTTGTAGCTTCCCGAAATGTTCTCCTATGAAGTTAGTACACAAAGTTGATATACTTGTAAACTTGCTGAACTCATGCAAAAGTAATATTCGTTAATGATTTGTTCTTTAGAGGAGAGGCTGAATGGTGTAGAAGCTTTCATGGAAGATTCTGAACTGAGACAACTTCTACAAGATGACCACCTGAAACGAATCCCAGACTTTCAAAGACTTTCCAAAAAGTTTCAACGAAAGAAGGCTACCCTCCAAGACTGCTACAGGGTTTATCAAGCAATTGACTTCATGCCGGAAATTATAGATGCTCTTAACCGCCATGGTGGGCAACATAGTTCTCTCCTGAAAGAGCTTTTTGTTAAACCCTTGCAGGTACAGTATCAATTATCCTCTCATAATGTGACCTTGTGAGGCAATTATTTTACAGATAGCTGGTTTAATCTCAAAATTATGACAAAGCTCACAGCTTTTAAAAATACAACTTTGTGTGCTGTGTCTGAGTGTTAATATTGTCATCAGTTTTGGATTCTTTTCACTGGGGGAGGGGTCTTAAGGGAGGGGGTGTCCCCCTCCCCATTGGAAAAATTTTGCTTCTGGAAGAGGGCTGAGATGCAAAATGGTGCTATATTTGACACATTTTGAAGCATTTTTTTTTTGCCTCAACTTTTTTTCATGCTTGATGGCCAATGGGGGAGGGCATGCCTGTTATACTGCCCAACCTTATATGACCCAGTCAACTCAGAACCTAGTTGATATGCTGTCTTGCTTGAAAAGCAATGCCTTTGTTTACATGTTTTTTCGAATTTGTTAATGTTACTCTGGTAATATAGCAGTTAAAGTTGAAATTCAGGTTATTGTTTGTTTTATAGTAGTATGTTTTCTGCATTAATACAAAACAAATCATACTTTCAACAAGATTTTTATGTGTTTTTATTTCATTCTCTCCTCTTCAATTGCCTTTCCAGGAATTCTTGATGGACTTTGCTAAATTCCAGGAAATGATTGAGACAACAATTGACTTGGATCAAGTCTTGAATCAGGAATATCTGATTAAACCAGACTTTGATGAAAATCTCAAAGGTACTAATAGAGAATAGTTGTATGGGTGACCCATGCAACTTTTTAATTTTACACTGGAAGCATTGTATTTATGAGTGTAGAAGAAGTGAACTATTAAGACTATTTTTTTAGCAGCAGTTGTAATGTATTTAGAGACACTTGATCAGGGCCCTGTTTCATAAAAAGTTACTACGATTGGTCGTAACTTTGATGTGCCATGCAATGGTCTTATTGAAATCAAACTTTAGATCAATCTCAACCCTTTATGACACAGGGCAAGAACTTGATGTATCCAATCTAAAAATCAATTGGGCATTTTTCATCGGCAATGGTGGCTATAGCATTGCAGTAGGCAATTCGTATTTTAACAAACATGGGATTCCGGTTACACACATACAATGTAATTCTTGGCTCAGGGTTAATGGTAATAATAATCAATGTTTATAATGCGCTAAAATCAAAAAGCTCTAAAATGCAACAGACGTAACATATGCAATAACAATTGAATACATAATCAAAACAAGACTAGGTAATCAAAAGCCAGCTGAACGAAGTATACCTTAACTTTACATTTGAAAATATCCAAACAATCAATTGTCTAATACTGTGAGGCATAATGTGGGTGCTGTGACCCAGAAAGCTCAGACATCCAGTTGGGTGCTTGACTGTGGAGTCCTAAGGAGCTGTTTAGACTCTGGCCTTTAGATTTTGAGCTGGCTGATAGCATTTAAATTATATCACCGTGGTAAAGGGGAGCTTTTCTTTTGATGCATTTGAAAGTAGTAGTGGCCAGCTTATAAGATATGCATTGCTTAACTGGTAGCCAATGGAGGACCTTGAGAACAGGAGTAATGTGTTCATGACATTTTGTGCCAGTAAGAATTCTAGCGGCTGCATTTTGAATGCATTGCAACTTGGAGACTAATTTGACTATCCAGAAAACCATAGAGAAAACTGTTGCAGCTATTCAGTCGTCACTGGCATTGTATGAATCATCACACTGGTAACTAGTTAAGGCTAGAAATTTAGACAGTGTCCCCACTGTAATAATAAAAAGTCAAGACCTTGAAATATGCACCCATTTTTTGATATATTTGGCAATGGTAGTGCTGACTACAATTTCAATATTTCACTTTGTTCAGATGCACAAAGTGTTATTGCTGAAAAGACCCTTTTCCAAATAGTTATTACAAAGGATTATGGGATAGGTGTGGTATGCGTCATTCTTGTCAATTGCATTTTACTGTGGCAAAATATGAGAGGTACCAAAACTCTATCCCATAATCCTTTGCAGTTGCTATTTGGAAAAGGGTCAATTAGTAAGTTTGATTTACATATTCCTTTTGCATGGTATATCAAACTTCAGATTAAAAGTTCAACTTTTCATTCAACTTTGAGTTTGAAATGCTTGAAGCAAATAGTATAATTTTTTTTTTTTTGTACAGCCCTAAGAATAATGAATTATGAGACTTTCCATTTCTTAGGTTTAGATCAGTGTAGCATAAATCTCATATTACTTTTTATTTGTATTTTAGCTTTAAGAGACAAAATGAATGAATTGGAGACCGATATTCAAGCTCAGCTTAACAAAGCTGCCAGAGACCTTGGTCTAGAGGCTAGCAAGACAATTAAATTGGAATCCAACAACATGCTGGGATTCTTCTTTAGAGTTACACGTAAGGTAGGGTAAGGTGGAATCTTAAATATGGCAGTTGTCAGTTTGAACAAATGTTATATTTGTTATTTAGATTCATCTGTAAATCAAAATAATTGGAGTCTAATGGTAGTGTTTTCAGAGGAGCATTCCCGTGTAGAAATAAAGCATTACAGTACATATTTCTGAAAAACAAAAAAAATACAAGTCATTAAAGACTGGCGGTTGTTTAGACCACATCCACGTGTAGTATTTTTTACAGCATTGTTTCTCTTCAGTGAATCTGTTCCCCCCCCTTCCCCACCCTCCCATGTTGGTCTAGAATCTCCAGTCTCAAGCATTGTGTTGGATTCTCTGGAAATCAGAGGTCCTTGATATACAAAGCTGTTTAAAATGGCTGTAAGCTTTGATTAAATGTGGTATTGTATATGGTATAGTCCCCAGCCGTTAGGATAACTACTGTCTCTCAGTGTGATTTGTTAACTTAATAGTTATACATTGACTTGGTGAAATTGATTTGTAAGTTAGGGATGTAATTGATTCTGGACTTGCAAGATTGTTTAAAAGTTTCAGTGACCCTCAAGTGTTGTAGCTGATTAATTGGAAAGTTTTATTTTTCTACTTGGATTAGTGTACTCATTTACAAGTCAGCTCAGATAGGGAAAGTGATGAATGCTCTTTTGGGAAAAATCCTCCACACTTAAACTCACTTAGGGTTTGTGCTGTTGGTAGTCTTATGCTTTTTTGCTTCTGTTGCAAGGTGCATTAATCAAGTAATAGTACTCTGAAGTACTTAAGTTTTCAAACTAGTGTCTAATAAATACAAAACACTTTGAACGTTTTAACAAAGATTTATTTTGTCCTATCATGTAGGATGAGAAGTCTTTGAGGAACAACAAAAAATATGCAACCATCGACACTAATAAGAATGGAGTGAGATTCACCAATTCAACCTTGAAGGCTTTGAATGAGGAGCACATGGGGGCCAAAGAGGATTACAATGAAACACAAAAGGCAGTTGTGACTGAGGTTATCAACATAGCTGGTGAGTTCTTGTTTGTTTTTATCAAAGGAATTACATCTGAAAGGAGTGTTACATGTATACTGACTTAATGCTATAAAATAAAGGCTAAAATGTTTAGCATCCCGCACCTGTGCCATTAACAAGTGTTGTGTATAGTAGTGTCCCTGGCAGTGTTGACATGATTTTGACACATTGACTTGTCAATTGGACACACTGATATTTAGAGAAAAATGAAAAATGAATTCAATTTTGCTCTTGAAAATATTTCAGTGTGAGAATCAAAGACATCCTAAATCAGTGAAAAGATTCAAAAGTTTTGTGTCAATCACTGCCAACACAACTTACACATGGCATTAGAAAGAATGTAAAATCCAGGAGCTTCCAGTGTGATGGACCCTGGCTGTATGGCCTTTACATTACATGTTTTGTGTTTTGTCAGGAGGTGGTGGTTCGGATTTTGGGCCTTTTAGTGTAATGAATAATTTCCCATAGGAAATACAAATTAGAAATGAAGTGCAAAGTGTCTGATTTCTGACATGGTTTCATATCTTTTAGCAGGAAATATAAAGTTCATGTGTGTAAAGAATTTTTTCTATTAACTGATGAAAATATACTCTTCCCTCCAGCTTAATATAATAAAGGTAATGATCATCCAATGAGAGATAATAAATGCATCATTCGCAGTTTCTTCTCTTTGTGCGTTAATTTCAAAACTTTTGAGTAATCATTCTTATGGTTTCTCAAATTAAGATCCTTTGTAAATATATGGTGTCATCAGAATTTTGAAACTGTTTTGAGGCTTGCGTTAAACTCATCAACAGTATCATATAGACAAAGGATGAAAAGAGGTGAAGCTATCACTTTATGATCCAATTCCATTTTAATTCTTAATTCTTAATTTGACATCAAAATATTTGCAGTATTACACATCATATCTAATGTCTGTGCTTTTGTTGCTTATTTTGTCATTTAGTGCATATAAGTACAATGTACTGTATTAGTAGTGGATGTTTGTTACAAGACATCACCATGCCAACCACATATAATTGCATATTCATGACCTATTACTACCTTGAACACCTACAGCTGGATATGTGGATCCTATGTTAGGATTGAATGATGTCACAGCACAATTAGATGTGTTGATAAGGTGAGTATACTTTTACTCACTTAACACTATATAATATCTAAAATGTTACTGCAGTCATTTTTGAAAGCAAGAACACAAGGGGCAACTGAACTGAAACCTGTTTTTGCAGGTTGTAGAGCTATGATTCTCAAAGTATGGGTTGTGACCCAACAGGGTTATGTGAAATCTGTTTAGAGTCACTATATGTTAGGCAAGTATATTGAAGTGTCTGCCCTGGCTGTTCATAACTTACCTGCAGCATAAACCCTTCAATTTAAGCTATGTAATAAGAGTGCATTTTCTTGGAATATTGAGCAACTAAAATTTTGATTACTGTGAATAGAATAGTTTCAGAATTTACTTCCACTCTACATAAGCTGCTGGCTATTTTTTTCCTACTTTTGTATTTTGATTTTCTGCTTTCTTTTCAGCTTTGCTCAAGTTTCATCCAGTGCACCAGTATCATATGTAAGGCCAAAGATATTAGAGAAGGGGACAGGGGGTATCAGACTTGTCCAAGCCAGACACCCCTGTCTTGAAGTCCAAGATGACGTGGCTTTCATTCCAAATGATGTTACATTTGAAAGGAATAAAAAGATGTTTCACATTATCACAGGTCCCAACATGGGTGGAAAGTCAACATTTATCAGACAGGTTAGAGGAATCTTGTTGAATTATATTACTTCATTTTGATAGTGGAATATGTTAAAACTATCAAAAGTAGAGAGAACTGGCAGATAAGGTCACAAGGCTGTTACAGAGGGCAAACAAGTGCCAAGCAGTAGGTGCATGTATGTGCAAAGTGCACATCACGTCACATACTGTATTGTAAGCTAGAATTAAATTCAAAGAATGCTACTAGTGCATGTAGGTTATATAAGGCTGTTAAGCATATAGTATTTGCTTGCCTAGCAACAAGTAGCTAAACCATGTGACGGTGCAAGCTTCCTATAGTATATAGTATAGATCAGTGATTCTCAAACATTTTGAGGATGGGGGCCAAATGGAGAGGCTAGAAAGAGGTATCCGCTTTGCGTACATTTTGGCCGAATATCAAACGTAATAATGACTGCGAATTCAATACTTGATTTTGTTCATTGATAAATTTGGGTGAATTAAAAAGAAGGTGAAATGATTACTAGATCCCAATGTACAGGTTTTAAAAGCACATGCATTTTGCAAATATCAATGTGCAAGGTCAACAGAGCCATTAATGCATTACACTATTGGTACAGAATATGGACACCATTTAAACGGTACATGAACGTTTGCCAGGACCTTTTCAACGTTTAGGAGATTAAACTGAAATTGACAGCCCTATAATAAATATACTGTTTACACTATAATGCTGTACAAAAATCCCTGCCATGATAAATTTTTTTTATCACGTGTAACACAAAGACTAGAACTGCATGCCTATAGTACTTTTACGTACTATAGCTGTTACAGCCTGACCAACATACTGCTTCCGTACAGAGAGCAGCATTGTAGAAATCCAAGAAACTGCAAATCTTGGGATTTTGCTTCGTACATGTGTACCTACATAACTATCTATATGCACTCAGTATAGGATGATACAATTGGTGTATACGATGTACAGTAGCATACAGCTGTAAACACGCAGAATTGCTTTCGTTCCATACTAAACAATGTCTGTAAGGAGATAATATGTGGTACTATGGTAGTTTTCTGCAAAAAGATGCAGGCACGTTGAAACATTTCGTTCAATATTCACTGATTGACTATAGCAACAGATATTTTTGTAATTTGACAATAAAGAATGGAGTTTATAACTGGTCTATTTAATTTGGGACTAGGACGAAAATTTCTAGCTGCAGCATGATTTTAGCGGACGCAGTGCGTCTTTGTGTCCAGCTTTTTGCAGGCGTGTACAGTGTGTTGATGTCACCAGAAGCAGATATCCTAGTTGTATACCTTTCCCTCTTTATTCCAGGTAATGTTATTTTAAAGTGTAACAAAGTCTGTCTAACAGCCCTGTGTGCTTATGTCCTTACTAATGCTATCAAGCACTTCATGTAATTCAGGGGATCATCCTCAGTCAGGGGATTATCCTTCATTAGGGATTCTGTAAAGTAGCCAAAATTTCTTCAAAGTGGCACAAAAGTTTCTTTCCTGGAAAAAATGTCCACATGTAAAAGTGAATTTATTAGAACCTGAGTTACTAAGAATACATATTTTCATAATTGACATGAAGGAAGTACTCTCACTCACACTAATTGTCACATTTGCCTTAATTTGTATCCCTTTATGGCAAGTACTGTTGTGTTTTTATACCCTAAATCATGAAGTTTTATGCAAGTGGTACTGTCAGGTGTCATAGCTGTAATTGGTCAGGTGTCATAGCTGCAATTGGTCAGGTGTCATAGCTG
>WURT03600141.1:0-10050 GCA_009936505.3 Holothuria glaberrima
ATTAAACACATGATGTTTAGGAATTAAACACACAGTGTTTAGGAATTAAACATGATTGTTTAGGATAGAAACATGTTTCCAAAATGGGGGCAAAAGTGTTTATTTCCAAAACACGCTTTTTAGAGTGTACGCCAAATCTCAGAATACTCCATTCCATCATGTTACTGATGACAGATTTCGTAGGAGATGACACTCACTTTGTCATTTTTTGCCATCTGATTCAAGAAATATAACTATTTTTTTTATTTTCAAGATAGCGGTGGCGGTCTTTTGGGGAAAAAAACGGCCTATATAGCAACATTTTAGTCAGGTGCATGGGAGCTAATTTTCCTTCATATCTGTTACACTTCCTAAATCCACCGAGAAATTTTTGTATCCTAAAAATGGTCACCGGACCACCCAAATTGACACTACCATTATATAAATTGTTATCTAATAGTAATGCTGTACTGCTGTGCTTACGAAAACTTTGTTGGAAATGTCTCGTTGTTTCTTCCTTTAGGGCAGCTTCACTAAATAAATGAACCTCACCTCTCACTGTTCACTTTCCCCAGCACCAACTTCCAATACTGTATCGGGCTTCCTGTAGAACATATCGCTTGTCTGGGTTAGAAATTGGCCAGATGGAAATTGCTAGGTGGCAGTTGTCCGGAATGGGAATTGTCCGCGATGGCAACTGCCTGAGTGGGAATTGTCAGGGTGGCAGTTGTCTAGAGCTGGAATTGTCCGAGTGACATTTGTCCTGGTGACATTTGTCCGGGTGACATTTGTCCGGGTGGGAATTGTCCGGGGTAATTGTCCGGGTGAGAGTTGTCCGAAACCGGTAGATTACAATTACTGTTGCATTGTAGGTTTAATTAGTGACATGGAACAGTCAGTCAGAGGAAGCTCTAGAAACGTTTGAAGTTGTCAAAGCTGTTGGCAATGCAATTTATACCTCGCTGGCCTAATGGCAAAGGTAGGGCATGTACTCAATTTTTAACATCACTGGGAAAGCCTCAAAACATATTTCTGTCTTGATTCTTTACACTCTTAAAACGTTGGGTAAAAAAAATGTAGTAGGAGACTCATGCTATTAGTTGGTTAAATTCTACCCACAATTGGTCAACCAACAAAAGTGGGGCTATTCCAATAAGTATGTTCATTATCAAGCCGAGCTTTCGCCAATTTGTATATAACTTTCCCGCCTTTCATTGGCGGGAAAGTATGGTAGTACGTAAAGCCAGGCCGGACGTAATCAAAGAGGACCTCAGCGCTGTAAGAAATTCGAAGCAAGATATTTCTTTCCGCAACCCTTGACTTTTGCGTAGGGACGTCGATTGGGGAGGGGGGAAAGGGGACATGTCCCCTCCACTTTTTTGAGAGGAGGGGACACTAACACACTTGCCCCCACACTTTTTGTCACCTGAAACTAAAAGTAAGGTAACTAAAACACTACATGAAGGCGAGTAGTGGCGAAGACATAGATATGCTCAAAAGGTATTCCACGTGGCTCTTTATCAGGTCCGTAGGCAGTAAGTTCTGTCACATTTCTTTCTATAACTTATAAAATTTTTCGCGCGCTACGCTCGCTTTCATCTTCAGCTCTATCTAGCTGCAACGCCCGTCATTTCAAACGTATTGGATGTATTCAACGTTAAAGGTTCCACAAATACTGTAGTCGTGATTCTAGAGTAACACGAAAATGCAACGTTGCGAAGTTCCAACCTTTTTTCCCTATCTTTTGGAAGATTTTTTCCTTCAACCTCACCATCGTGGCAAACATATGTTGTAAAAAATAATTTTCAGTTTTGTCTGGGAGCCTTAGTGGGTAAGATGAAGAATTTACTCCCCGACGGAGACCGTACAGTCGCCCCATCAAATTTCTTGGTTTGCTCTAAAGTAGGGCAGATTCTCTATTGAAAACTCACAATTTTTCAACTTTTCTTAATGAAAACAAAATTATAAAATCTTTTTCAATATGACCCCAATTTTTCGGCGGGCTTCGCGCGCCTTATATTTTGTGGTCAACGTCATTTCGGTAACTAATTGCATCTATCAGGGCTTAGAGTAGCTGGCCCCAGTCAGGGCCTTTGGCCCCCATGTCTGCAAATCAAAGCGCCACCCCTGGCTGAGCCTGCATGCAGTTTTTCCTTTGGATAATGAAGTATACCTCCAATTTTTAAAGTAACCCCATATCTTGTATCATTTGGCGCCATTCTGTATCTCGGTATCCTCCTCTTATAGACTCCTCACCAGAACAGGAGATAAGTTTTAGGTCAGATGCCCCCCCCTCCCACTTTCAAAATCAAATCGACGCCACTGCTTTTGCCAAGACATATTTTATGAAAATTGAAATTTTTAACGAATAACCAGGTAACAAACTCTCATTCTAATTGGCGAGCACATTTTGGGGGCATTGATAGGGTGTCTGTGCTTAGTCCACTGCCGTATTAAACGCATAATTTCGGCGCTCCTCGTTCACGTTTTACATGTTTCGGACTCCATATCTTATGGCCATTATTAGCGCAATAATGCAGCCGAAAATTATTCTAGCCACAACACTTTCCAGATATTAGGGGTTCATACCCACCCTCAGTAGGGACGACGCCTCACCAGAGAATCCTAGAGCAATTTGTCAGGTTTGTAGCATCTTGTGAAAGATTAAAAGTATGTCACTAGTATCGTTACACTTTTTCAATCATTTTCACGCGGATCGAGGGCACTTACCATTGGTAGATGGTGAATGTTAATATATTTACAATATCCTTAGTCCGCGACACTTTGGTTATCCTTTCTCCCCTCGCTCACTCTCCATTGCACGTTGATCGTCCGAATTCTCATTGCCCATGTAAGTATCGCCCTACTTAAGTTGTTCTCTATGCCGGCCTTGCAGGGGTACCATTCCACACCCTAAATTGAATGATTAGACTTTCTAAGCATGTTTTCATGTCAGACCCGTCAAAACAAGTGAAACAGTGCCGTAGTTCGCATTACTCTTTTATTAAATTCAAGCAGCAAATGAGCCCGATTACATTCAAGAAACAACGTACGAAAATTACACTTTTGCTAACTTCAAAGATTTTTAAAATTCCAAGGGAATTTCAGTGCATCGAAACAAATGTTTCCGATTCCGAAAAAATGTTAAACAAAATTGAGTCAAATCGACGTGGTTGCTCTACAGAAAAACCTGCACCAAACGATTTATCCGACTAAAATCAACTATTTCGCTAAGCAAAAATTAATTGAACAGTAAGAGAGTAAGTTAACAGCTAGTTTGACCAATAACTGGGTAACGTAATAAACGTGCTTTAACTGTGTAATTAATTCATTAGTAATCTGAACAACCTCAAGTTGGAACAATCATTGTCGGTGCACGGGGTTCCCCTAATCATGTCTAAAGTGAATTTAAGTGCGAAGTAAGTTGAATGAATAGGCCAGTAATTAACTTTTGTGAGCTTTAAATATAATGAATGGAGAGAAGTTGAGTCTTTGCGTTGTTGCCTCTTTAGTATTAAATGGTAATTAACTTTAGGAATTTTGACAGACACAGCTTCATGTCCTCCATATTCTGTTCTGTAAATCATTCATATAAAGCTCTGTTACCTACCTTAAAACTTCAACAAGAAATATTTTATTTGATTTGATTTGATAAATATTTGAACAATTCAGAGGAGACGTAAGCAGAAGATACAACAAGAAAATAAGAGTCAACATAAAAATATTACAAAGCAGTTCAAAGGCAAAACAAATAGGGGGGTTGCAAAGGGAGCAAGAGGCACTTCCCCCTTCCACATTTTTCAGAGTTTAAAAGTAATAAAACTAAAAGAAAAAAATAATGCAAAGAGAAACGACAAGAGAAACTGTAAAAGAATTTTTAATAGTCTATTACGATTAAATTTCGCAATGTTAAATGAAGGAAAACATTAATATCAAATACCATACAAATGCTAAGAAATTTTTTCCATGAGCGCCTAGCGCGCATCCGCTGGGAACATTGACTAATACAATTGAAAATTTTGTCTGGTACGGTGAAATTTCTTTCAAAGCACCAGCGTCTAACACGCGCTACACTATTGTTACTTGAGGCTCTGAAATAAGGGTCACTGAAAGTACAAATATACTTGTTAAATGAACCCTGGTCCTTGCAAACAAAATTACAAACCCTGCCCATATATACGGTATAACAACTCTCGATTACTTTTTCGGGGTGCTTCTCTTGAGCCTAATATAAATTGATGTCTCATTAGTACTGCTCTACCGCTGTGGGTAGGAACACGTTTGGTTGAATTGCTTTGTTATTACTCCCTGTTGGACATCTTGAGTAAATTCCTACGTCCAGAACCCTTGCTACATTTCGACTGACGGATACTATCTTAAATTTGAGATCATAATAAGAAAAGTATTCAATTTGTCTTTCAAATAAAACCTGTGGGAGCAGTATTCTTTTCAAGAAGATGTCCAGAATTACCGCAAAAGACGTCAAATTTTAGAAAAAAATACTCTGGGAGATCCTAAAGATTCCAGACTCCGGCTTTAAGCCTTCGACGCTCGTGGTTAAAGGCTTCGCCGGCCAATACTTTCCAAGATGCAGCCTCCAAAGCAAATTACTTCCCTGCATGACATTTTAAATGCCTATGGCCTTATGCATGTCCATGTAAAAACTACGCGTAACTCATTTCATTGATTTTAAAGGGTATCATAGTTACACTTTATAACGCGATAACTTAAAAAATAGGAAGGTGCATTATTTTTCCCTCTAATAAAAAAGTTGAAAGCCATTGTCTCAGACCATCGACAAAAACGAAACACGATGGAAGGAATCATAGAGCAGGATATGAGTTTCTATATCCTGCGCTTTGGAAAAAACAGCCGCCTGGTAAAAGTTGGGAAATTTTGTTATGTAATGAAAAATACTACATTCAAACTAAAGAAAAACATGCTATGTCTCAACTTTGTATTCTTCGGTGCGCTTCTCTCGCACCCGTTTCGGGATTACGGGTTATTTCCTGCAGAACAACTCGCTTGCCATAGCTTCGTACAAAATCTTCCATTATCATTGACACCACCAATTCCCCATTACCTTTTCCAATGGAGGGGGAAGTCCCCCACCCCCAGAAATTTTCAAAGCAAAATTTTATCACCGTCGATCTGTGTAAATTTACCGACTTTTGAAGATTGTTTAGATGCAAGTTGTAAGGCGTGAAAAGTGTTATTTTCGGTACCTTAAAATGTGACAGACGCTTGGCAATGGAGGGGGAGGCCTCTTCTTGAAGATAATTTTCTTTGCTTTTCTTTTACTGATGTTGCTAAAAAGTCTAAAAATACGATTTTTGCAGTGGGGTTTTGTGCGCATCCACTTTGGTTCTAGATCTCATCTTTATAAAATTATTGTTCACAAGCCTCAAGAAACCCTCAATATGATCCATTCTACACTCCTTCTTCAAGCCAATTACATTATTGATCCCAGACGACCGTTAGTTATACGGAGTAAGAATATACCAGAAAAACCAGAAAGCCTTGTGAATCCTTGCCATTGAAAATGTTGGGATTTTCTTAAGAATTCTTCGGAAACCGAGCTCTGATGACCCCAAATGATCTTTTACCTCCCAAAAACCAAAACGATCTTCTTCGAACCGTAAAGCATCAACGTACCAAGTATGAAATCTATACAAGCATCCAACATTGAAATGTCGTGTTAGATGGTTCTCCAAGTTTCACCCCTGGGAACCTCCATATGATCTTTGACCTCCACCAAAGACAACATGCTTCTTCTGTTTACCATAAGGCATGCACACCAGGTATGAATCTATCCAAGCTTCCTACCTTGAGATATCTTGTTAAAAAGGTTTTCAGTTTTTTACCCCCATGACTCCAGATGACCTTTTACTTCCACCAAAAACAACAAAGTTCTTTTCTCACCATAACGCATCCACTGATAGGTATGAAATCCATCTAAGCTTGATATATCTTGTTATCTATGTCTTCAGAGTTTGACCCCCTGTGACCCCAGATGACCGTTCAGCTCCACCAAAAACAACAGGGTTCTTTCTCTTAACATGACGAAACAATGTATAAAATGTGAAAAGTTTCGACCATTGCTGTCGTGAGATATTGTGTTTACAAGTCATTTACAAGATTTTTGCAGTTTTACCTTCGGTGACATTAAATAACTTTAACCTCCACCAAACAATAGGGTTCTTCCTTTTAGCATGACAAATCTATATCCCAGATATGAAAAGAGTCGGTCAATGCTATCTTGAGATATCGTGTTTACAAGATTGTCGGTTTTGACCTTTGGTAATCTCAAAAGAACTTTGACCTCCACCAAAACAGTACGTTTTTTCCTCACAACATTTCAAATCTATATACCAAATATAAAGTGTCCTTCACTGCTTTCTTGAGATATCGTGTTTACAAGTTGTTCTGTTTTTGACCTCTTGTGACCCCAACTAATCTTTGACATCAACCAAAACACTATCGTATATCAGTAACGTATCGTTTTGTTTCGCCCCTTGTCTCTTCACCAGCGAGTGGAGGGGACATTGAAAAAAAGCGGTGCAAGCTGTGGTTTGTTGTTATTCTTGACATTTAAAGGAAATTTTACGTTCTGCAGAAGGTACAACTAGTGAAAATGTTGCAAAGTGAAATCTCAGAAAAGGGCGAACTGGTAGGCTTTTGGGGACTAACTGGCAACCATCTTTTGTGACAATGTGGTCAGCGTGAGAGCTTTTGCGATCTTCCCAACATTTAATGAGTTTCAAACAACTCCGAGTCTACTTTACCTTGATCGTGGCTGGTCCGTGGGCAGGCGGTTTTGTGTTCGTCAATGTTCAGACCTCAAATAAATCTCTGCACACTGCATTGTGTAATTGTGACAAACACTTACAGCAGTACAGTGAACTAAGTGCAAATGGGCTTTTAGAAAAATCCCAAGCTCATGCACCAAAAGTTCCCAAGGTTAAAAAAATCAAACTGTGTTCTGTATCTTACAAAGATATAAGTTACGTTGTAATAGATAAAAAGTCAGCCATGCCAATAAATATAGTGTTATTATCTCCCGTAAGGAACTTTTCCAAAAAGAATTAGCCAAAAAGTGACAAGTAGGGGATACAGAAATCAGAACTAACCCCGTGAAACGAAATTTGCAGAATTCTTTGAATGCGAAGGAGATGTTGAAAATAAATCAACGATAATTCGCAAGATCAATTGACCAATTCACAAGAACTCGGAAAAATCCAAAAACCGCCTATACGGTACCCACTAGTTTGTGATGTAACCTTTTTTTTCAGGATTCACTCAGAACTCAGTTGCGGATTAAATAATAAATAATGGTTGAATGAATTAATGGTTGAATCTGACTTTGTTTTTGATCATGGTGTGCGTCACCGTATGACCCCATGTTTGTTGAATTACTTCCTGTATTCCTAGATGTGAGATTTCTTCGAGTAGTAATATACCTTACGGGTACTGTTTTGGAGTAATTACGTAACTATCTACTTTTCGGTATGCGCAACAAGATAAGGTTGTAATCCTGACCTCATTGGTTCCACTTTCAAGGAACTATCCTCCACTTTCGGGAAATCATTTTTTCTGATTATGAAGAAATTTCGAGACATTTAAATTTGCATAAGGAATTTTTGAGGCGAAAGCTTTTTGAAATTTGAGAGACACAGAAAACGATTTATAGAGGATGCAGATTTGATAATATATGTGATATTTATATAAAATGTTTCCAAAACTCTTGAGCGACAGACAGATACAAAGTCGTAACCATGTTTGCATCAGGGTTTAGGAAATTAGGTTTTGAAGTGTGGAAGGGTAGAAATATTTGTGATTTTGTGAATGTGGATTTTTCCTGCGTAGCAAATCCAAGAACTTGGAATCCATTGAGTCTGTTGGGTACAATATTTTATTAAGAAACATTCCTTTTTCAGTCAAGTAGGTGTGCACGGTTGACATAAATGCCAATCTGATAGCACGCATACGCACTACAATAATCAACAAAAAGCACAAAGTATGCAAAGCTCTAAAAAAAGACAAAACCTCTTCATAAAAGGTGGTAAAACTACTTTTCAAATACTTAACTAAAAATACGGAGACAATAAAACTTTGTAAAATGGCTGGTAAAAGGTTTCATTTTTCAGGCAATGCACTTAGGTACGCATGCAACGAGAGGAAAACTAGACATGATATTAAAAGGATGAGCAAGTTAAACATGATAGCTATAGCCCAGGCACGCTAGGAATAAAAGGTCAGCTTGGTTCACCCCGCTGTACCACTCAAATAAGTATATTTCCACACATGTTTCAAAAAGATCAAAGCTTATCTGTTAATGCCGCTAACTTTAAATTAAAAACTTGTCATTCCTTTTGTAAAGCCGATTTAATAGCTCAAAATTCAATCTTGATATTAAATAAGGACATTATAAGTAGCTAAATGAAAATGAAAATCAACATATGAAAACTACACAAGGTTTCACAAAACAATCTCCAAGCATAAGTGGTCAGTTAAGAGGTCAGACTAAGCTTGCTTGCTGTGCTCAGGGGGTTTTCCACTAACTCCTATCTATGCCAAAACCTTAATAAAAGTGTATGTGACGTAAAAACCTAATCGGTTTAAACCGATGAGGCTCTTTTCCGTAGTTAAAAAACTTGGCATGGATACCGTTTGATTTTTGTCCTTCGAAGTCCAGCTGAAAGGACTTTTGTAAATAGCCCATAGACAGACTTCACTTAAGGTAGGCTAGGTCATTAGAAAACAAAGAAACTTAAACTTATGTCCATTTCGCATGTTCTAATTCTAGACTTTCTTAACCTGCAACAGTCAATTTATTCATCAGCAGTCTCGCTGATATTTGGCTGTCATCTGTTGCATTTCGAATGATAATTATATCAATCCTGATGGTTAGCCTACACGTTGACTATTCCTTGTCATTAGGTGTTCAATTGTACAATTAAAATTCACCGCCCTCCCCAAGTAATGTCAGTTCAATGTTATTCACCACGGTCTCCATTAGTTTCAGGTACTTTCTAAAACCTGAAAGTATATGACCAAATGTGAAACCACCTAAAATTTCATCATCATTTAGACATCTTTTAAACATTTTCAGTGCCAAAATTTTAAGTACCCCAAGGAAAAGCATTCGTGGTAGTTTAATGTTCTTTGCACCGATTTAAGCAGAGATATATTTGCGTAGTTACAGACCGGATTTCCAGGCTACTGAAAGTTCTACTAAAGTTTTTAAAATATTGAGTGCCTTCACAGTAGGTTTGACACTTTTTTGCTTTCACTATGTCACGGGCATTCTGTCTCATACCAAACGTTACGAATAACAGTAATACACAGTACTATATGATAAAATTCGGGTGCATTAATTTAAAAATTTAATAAAACTGCTTCCAATTATCTTATATTCACCAGAGATTTGAGTTACAACCTAACATCACCGGAAAACGACTTCTCGGCAGCGTACACCGGTTACCAATCATCGTAAGTACCGCATCATTCTACAAATTAAAGTACTGATTTTACTATTAATGTTACAGCTGATGTTGTTCAAGGAACACTCCATTGTTTTATCACTTGTCTGAAGCAAGTTGTGCACAAAATTCATGTTGCATGGAAATGTGTTAAAAATAGAACATTTCAGGAAACTACGACCGTCACAGGCAAATGGTAGAATGTTCGTAATTCCAGGCAGTTACAACCTTTACAATCTCGTGCTTCAAATTGGCGCTGAAAGACATCTGAGCTGGTCATAATTTCTATTTTGATACGCCAGAGGAAATGTGCAGAACGTTTTAAACAACGCAATTGCACGGTTTTACAACAGAATGTTCATACACCACGTCTTTCTAAACCAAATGCAATGAGTAATGTCCTGAAAGGACTAATTTCTAATAATAAAGAAATTTACTTTTAAATGAAAAGTACAGGGGAAGATGTGGCAAGAAGATTCTTTTTATAACCTCATAACGACATATTTACTGATTTCTGCAGACTGTTAATCTTTAGAAAACAGGATATTTGCCAAAGAAAACTTGTCCCAACGACTAACTTTTGAATGTG
>WURT03600251.1:0-20512 GCA_009936505.3 Holothuria glaberrima
TTGTTTTCAGTGGAGGTGAGAGCCCATTTGAGGTCATCAGAGGTCAAAAACTGAAAACCTGAAAAAACACGATATTTAAAGACATGGATGATGGCCCCTTTTCATACTTGGTATATAGATGTGGTATTTCGAAAAAGACGTAACTCTGTGAGTTTACTGGATAATCTTGATTTAATGCGGTGGTTAAGAACAATAAGATAGGTACTTAAAAAACGAAAATAAGGTATATATCTCTGTTAAAACAGTATTCATAATGGATTAAGATCTTCTAGAGGAACAGCAAACTGAAAGTAACTAATCGCCCTACCACCTTCATTTTCTTGGGTCTTTTATGCACTTCTCCTTTTTTGACTGTTTGAAAACTTCAAACCGACATTCTTTAAATGTTCGGATTGGAGGGGCACCGACCTGAAATAAGAATCATTTGCTTCATCTCACCACCATGTGCCGTATTCTGTGTCAACATGTTACCCGACCAAGTCTCAGCAACACTTTTTGCTCTCAATGAAGGTAAGTAGACAAAATTTCCAGTTTTATAAACTAGTTCTTGTTTTGCTTATACGGCATGAAAAATCATGAGCTATATATGCATATCTGTGACGTACGGAGAGGAACTCACGAAGTATGTCTTATATTATACTTTCTTCGTTTCACCGTCATCCCTGGGTCAGTTGAAATATGCCTGAGGATTTATTTTGGACAAAGCTGTTGCCTTGATGAAAAATGTTTAAATTACACACCAAATTTGAAACCAAATGATGAGTAACTAACAGACACTTTATAAAGGATTAACAAGGGGAATGCAGACACTGCGCATCACCCCACTTCATGATTTTCCTTTATATTAGCTAATGGGAATATCTATAAGGTCAAACGTTGAAGAAGTTTATCTTAGGAACGATTAAAGATATTTAAATGTAATTCCAACGAATTTCTTTGTCATAGGTCTTAATTTTATCACTCTTCAGAAGAACAACTGTTTTGGTTTTATGACCATATTAAATGTGGCATAAAGAAAGGTTCTCTTAAGACTTGTTAGTCTTCAACGTAGGGTTCAGGTTCTACCCACAAAACATATTTTCATGTTTTTTGAATTAGAGTCTTTAAATTTAAGTATAACGTATCTTTGCATCGTAGAAATTAAATTTAAGAAGCATAATTCAAGATTTTATGTCAAGATTACGAAAACAATTTTCCATAGTTTAAAAGAAATTGACATTAAATCGACCAGACAGCCCGTCACGGCTACTATATCTAACGACCTGAAACATAACCGAATACGCTCATCCGCGATATGTGAAAACTGAAGTTAATTGATTCTGCAACTTTGTTAAGATTAAAAAATTGTTCGACAGCCACTTGCCCACAGGTTTATTGCATCGGTGGGCTGCTACTTGGATATGAGAAAAAGTTTTGCAATTTCCTTTAGGTCGACGATGAAACCCAATCTGTTATAAAACAGTCAACATCTCTCATTTCATTTTTTTATATTTTCTATTGAAGAGGGACGAGCAAATAGTAAAATTTTGTTAGTTAGTTTAACATTTTCAGTTGCTGAAGTTGCAAATTGAGTTACTGGTTCAGGCAAGTTTTCTCTAAGTGAAAGCGAAGTCCTGCTTTCAATCCATGTGTTTGCAAAAACGGCGGAAATTGATAAGGAAAAAAGCAACTGTAAGGATAGCGTTATCCCTTTTGCGTATTTCCAGATGTTATCGGCATTATTAACAACGCACGCGTCTCTTGCGCCGTTTCCATAAACATTCGCTTTTAAATTTTAAACAGTATTGCTTACTGTGAGCAACTTCCTACACATCAAATATCAAATAATTTGGTACTATTTGGGACCATGTGCTTGGATAGCAGTGGGTATGGAGAAGGATGTAAACTAAAGGTATAAAGCGCAAATTGAAAGCATCAGGCAAAAGTATTACATGCATAAGTTAACTTCATTACTCACTCATTTGAAAATTTCGGCTGTAGCAGGGTTGCCAGGCTGTGACGTAGTTAGAATAACTTAATGTTGAGGTATTCTCCTGTCAAATCCCCCAGCAATATAGGACAAAATAGGGCAAACTCACCAAAATTATGGAGGAATCAAAGGTAACACGTGCTCTAAATTAGGGAGAGGTCGACTACTGATACAGTGGCGTCGCCAAGGGGGGGGGGGAGCAGGAGGCACGTTTCCCCGATTGGTTGTGCCCCGTGTGCCCCCGTATGCCCCCAAATGAGATTTTGGGTATGAAAAAAAATATGCACAATTATCACACCATTCACGCAAAAGTCGATATTAAACAGGAGGATCCACTGTCACTTAATCAGTAAAACATACGATTAAAATTCCACAAATGTTCTCAAAACTGCAATTTTGCAGCGCGCTTGTATGTATTTGTTGAATTGTATGAAGGACTGCCTTATTGGGAGAGGTAGTCCACAGCTATTGTTTCAACTTTTATTTTAAAATGCTATGAGACTACTGCGGCCTTATAGTCTTATGTTCAAAAACTGTAAAAAATTGCGATTTTAATTGCCTTTTTCAACACGTATCCAACAGATATGAGGATAATTAAAGAGCTTTACTCTCATAGGCTAACGACTGTTTATTTTAGGTACCGGTGACTTCAAATATGCATGACGAAACTTTGCCCTCCTCTATCCTCGCGGAGGCGTAGCTAAACACCACACAAGGGATCATAAAGTGGTGATACCTCCCAAAGGAATAAAATGACTTGCACAAAATTTGATAGATGCTCAAACCAGAATTTTTTCGCTACTTCGCACTTTCACCAGGGAAGATCTCAGCAGAAGCTACCCACCCTTTTCATTTATTGCTGAAGAAATGCAGAGATATATGTTGGTCATAATTACAATTTTGAGGCTCGCAAAGCCCACTGAACTGCATTCACACGGGCTTCTTTTCCACATTGTTCCCGCTCTGCAGCCGGATCTGCTTCCCTTCAGTAGCATACCTGAAAGGTAGTTGTCTCAACATTAATTCCTTTTGGGCAGCATGATTGGATTTCTTTTTAAGCGCTGTGCAAACATTAACATGATCCGCTGTCCCCATCCCCCTTAAAATTAAATCGTTAGTGCGAGTAAGGCTAACACAATGGTCAAATTGTGATTCCTGTTTTTGTGGCCTGCTTATGTGAGCTACAGAAACAATTTGGGGATAGTCAAATGCTTCATTCTAATGATAACATTTTTATAATGGACCCCACCAGGAGCCCTACAGTGGCCCTGGCGCCTAACGCCTACAGGAGAGACCTGCGCGTCACTCAAATGCCTACAGTGACACCCAATCCTTCATTTTGTTGTGCCCCTCTGGTGGACCGCTTGTCCTCCAGTGCCCCCACTTCGAAAAGTCTGGCGACGCCACTTTTGTTGAGGCACCCAACCTCTCGTTTCCGCCCGAAGCCGGTGTGCCTTAGAAGACAAGAAGGAGCTCTTTTCTTACCTAAGTATGGAGTCTAAAGACTAAATGTACATTTCGAGGACTGAAACCTCAATAGACAGCATTTGTTGTATAGGAGAGTTTATTTTTTTATTATTTTTCCTCAGTTTTGAAAGAAACCCCAAGAACAGCCAGGGTCCGTCCATAAGGCCACTATATGCAGTCTTCCAGCCTTGGTTGCTGTCGAAAATCTAATGCCAGCATCGGCATGAGGTTTGTCTGAACTTCAGTAATGTTTTACGGCATATTGTTTTAGTCCTTGAACAGGACCGTGCACACTTAAACGGTTAACCCATTCCGTACCTCGTATATAGCATACAAGTTCCTATTCAAAGACTAATATTATATGAACCAACTGACACTTGTTGAATGTGATGTTTACTACAAAACCAAAAGAGCCGGCAGGTTCCAACTCATCAAGGATTCAGTAGGAGCTGTTCGACGATGATATCAGTGTGGGTCTGGCCGGGGCTGAGGGGTGCGAGGGAATGATGAAAGGTCAAGATATGCTACGCTACAGTTGCAGGATGCTTCTCATGATGACCTTGGAATAAAAAAGGTTTCCGTTGTAGACAGGTAAAACAAGTCAATTGATGTATTTAATCATTTCATTTCATTTTATTAAACAACCTGCAGTATTATTCTTATATTCGATTCGTTTCGATAATTTGTTTTATTACTTCACGCATACATATAAAGGTACAAACATCGGATGAATGGTGATAGAGGTATACGAAACTGACTCATCTAACTAACTAACCATACGTACATGACGTAAAGAGAAGAACGCGAAAAACCTTGCTGGGTTTGAAAATATGAACTCCCCTGAACTACAAATCAAAACGAAGTACTACAAAGACTTACAGAAAATAGACAGAGGAAAGAACAACTAAAAAAAGAGGTAACGAAAGAACACTCGTACTCCTATCCTCCCCAACTTAACCCCTTCCCAACCTGTATAATAGAGGAAATATAAAATTGAGAACAATCCGCCGTAAAAACATTTCCTACGAATCCAGTCCAGTGCAGCACTGAAAAGCAAAAACCACGATTAAAGTGGGCCTACTTATTAGGTGCCAATTAAATATCGGGAGAAGTTTCTCCTAAAAGATTTAATGCTAGGATTGTCTGTTACGGAATGTGGAAGAGAATTCCACAGCTTTATTGCGCGATTACGGAGGGAACTATGTTGTGAAGAAGTTTGAATAGTTTCTTGGTGCAGGAACGTAGACTGGCGGGTATTGTGATCATGGATTGAGGAGTTGTTTGAAAAGCGATCGTGTAAGATGCCGTTAAGAGAGAGGTAAGTGAAAGTAGTAATGCAGACGTTTCATATTACGTCAGACAGTTTCAGAAGGTTCAGTGACTTGAATGAATCATTTGTATGGTCACATGGTTTGGAACAAGTGATATGTCTGATGGCTCGTTTTTTGTAAAACATGTCAGTTAAAAACGACTGACAGTATACCAAATAACAGAACATCAGCTAAGATGCAAATAGATTAAAGTTACAAAGATGATTCGAAAAACATTTCTAGGGTTCACATACCTTCGGTCTTCCAAGTATACCAACTACTTTGGCAATTTGCGATGAGATACTACAAATCTGATCGCTCCATGAAAGCTTCGAGTCAATGTACACCGTCCTAGGAGTTCAACACAATAAACAAGCTGCAAGCATCTACCATCAATAAAAACATAAAATTTATAGCTTACATTATTAGCACCACGTGGCAAATTTCAGCCATTACATTAGAATTATTTCATGTCTACAGGCTGTCCTCCGGATTTTATTGGTAACAACCTGGTACATTTCAGGACGTGTTAAGTTGGTGGTTACGTCTTGCATGTCCAGCTTAATAACTTAATGTTGCTTTAGGATCTTAAACTAAAACCAATTTTGCTTTCGGATCTTAATCTAAACCAACACATAAGTTATGTCTACTTTGTTTCTAGTGATATTCAAAAAAGGCTTCTTGCCAGTATCTCAAGCTATTAAAGGACATGTCATTCGGATTCCCTTCAATAGTTCAAAGGCATTAGAACCGGAACGAAATTCAGCAATTGCTATTCCCAAAACCAACAACAACTATTCCATAAGGTCTAGTGCTATTCAAAAGGGTAATTCTTGGAACAATATGTACCGCTCACAAGGCAAAACGACAAAACAAACTGCACAACAAAAGCACCAACACACAATACGAAATACGTGTTGTAATTCTTTTAGTAGTCATACTTGGCCTTAGGTGCGTCCATTGTGACGTGGGTCTTCAACCGAAACATTTTTCGTAAAAGGTTGCAACTAGTTTTACGAATACTTCGTTGGGAAAAACAACGAGTTTATGGATATCAGATTGTCAGAATATTTAGCAGTATTGATCGCATTTTGTGTCACTTGTTGAAAAAAGTACCGAACTGTGCTTTATCGAATTGTCATGCATACAGCTACATTCCATTTTTGGCACACAACCCTGTTATTTCTTGCAATGGAAGTCTTAGTCCATTACCAAGGTAAGCAAACTTCTTTGTAAGGGTTCCATCTATGATCGTGTATGTATATACCAGATAAATGCTTGGATTATGTCGTAAGTTAAAGGTATACATGCTTTTGTTTGCTAGAACCAGTGCAAACTTCTGCGTTAGAATCAAGCACATAACTTCCAAAGTCAGAGAATAAACGCACAAGTTATTTCTAATGAGAACCAGGATAGGAATATATGCATAATCTTAAAGAAGGAATTAAATCTGTGGTAAAAGTCTGGCTTCAACAAGCATATGCTACATAGACAATTGAATTAGTCTGATTATTAGTTTAAAACCAAGGTAAGCAAACTTCTTTGTAAGCGTTCCATCTATGATCGTGTTTGTATATACCAGATAAGTGCTTGGATTATGTCGTGAGTAAGTTAAAGGTATACATGCTTTTGTTTACTAGGACCAGTGCAAACTTCTGCATTAGAACCAAGCACATAACTTCCAAAGTCAGAGAATAAACGCACAAGTTATTTCTAATGAGAACCAGGATAGGAATATATGCATAATCTTAAAGAAGGAATTAAATCTGTGGTACAAGTCTGGCGTCAACAAGCATAGGCTACAGAGATTATTGAATTAGTCTGATTATTAGTTTAAAAGGAAAATTTTCACAAAAACTTGAGATGGCTTACCATCATATGCTGATCTAGACATGGTCCTTTTTCATTCCTTGCTGAAGGCAAAAGGAATCTATGCAAAAACCGGGTGTCTGTCTGTGTGTTTTTCGCAACAACTTGAAATGGCTTACCGTCATATGCTGATCTAGACATGGTCCTTTTTCATTCCTTGCTGAAGGCAAAAGGAATCTATGCAAAAACCGGGTGTCTGTC
The DNA here is from genome assembly GCA_009936505.3 of Holothuria glaberrima. NCBI lineage: Eukaryota > Metazoa > Echinodermata > Holothuroidea > Aspidochirotida > Holothuriidae > Holothuria > Holothuria glaberrima. The sequence continues at coordinate 6,817 of WURT03600251.1, forward strand.
TGTGTGTTTTTCGCAACAACTTGAAATGGCTTACCGTCATATGCTGATCTATACAGTTTTCTACGTCATTCCTTGTTGAAGGCTAAGGAACCTATGCCATGAGGGGCTGTCTGTTTGTGTGTAGTACCATGCGGCTAAGCATGTGAGAAGTGATATCTCATGATAGCGATTATGAATAGTTTCATACTTGGTACATTTGATGTATTGAGAAAAGGTTCCAGGCGCAAAGCCAATAAGGGGTATAGGGGTTGAACCTCCATGGCACATAAGCTTGGAAAAAATAATGGCAAAAATACAAAACATTGCACCATTTCCCACCTGGAGACATGAAAATTCAAAAGAAAGGGACGCCTCGTCCTTGGTTACTGGCCTGAAAGGTCCTCGTCCTTTTTTTGGTAAAGCCCATGTGAGAACTCCAAAGATGAAGCTACGAAAACCTTGCAAGCTGCTAAGCATTTAATACCAAATGTTTATAAGGACTTTTAATGGTGTAAATCAAAGGTTGTCGAGGGGAACGAATGTGAAAATCCGTAAGCAAGGTATCTCAAATAGTGTAACTTTAGGGAACCTCCTTATTGGCCGTAGAATGTCCAAAATTGGATTACTTTGTGAGATCCCATTCTCAGTATGTGAATATTCTATTCTTGAAAGAATCCTGATGTTTTGAAAGAAGTCAAAGGTCATGTAGGGTCAAACTATTGAAACTGTAAGGACGAAATCTCAGGATGGCCATAGTGGGGGATAAGACAATTACCAGGTTCATGTCTCATATAAAGAAGAAGTACTCTATTGTTTTCAGTCGAGAGTTATTTGAGACCATGAGTGGGTTAAGACTAACAAAAAACGTTTTTTTTTTGTCACTGCAGTTTTCTGTGCAAGAACTCGATTTGTATCAAACATCTTTTTTCACTCTCTCTCTGTATAAACTTGAAATTGCTCTTTTGGATTTTGATTATATTGTTGGTTTTTGGGTTAAAATTGCTTACTAGTATGCTGTTCAGTTAATTTGATTTTTATTAATCATGTCCTTCTTTCCGCCCTCTGTAAGAGGATTAATGTGTGTGTTATTTACTGTTTTTTGCATTTTTTGTGAACTGAGCTTATTACAAATCACTTTGCATCGTTCTTTTGTCACATGAAAGTGTTTCTTCTTAGATGGAGACTATATATCAATCAAATTACGAGACCGTGTGGTGAATTCCTTACCTTACCTAGACCTAAACGTTGATTAGGCCCGACAACGACTTTTGCTTACTAAATGAACACATTCTGACAGCAAGAGCACAGTTTTGTTATTTCAATCATGTAAAATAAATCTCAATGGAACATACCCTCATGCATAATACGAAGTCTAGTAACTGGCAAAACCTATTTAAACTCTCACTATAGCGCAATTTCGTGGTGACCCTCATGATATCTAAACACCTTTAATGTCAGGTAACTTTCAAGCTTATTCAACTGTGCCAAAATAGACGATGGGAACACTGACAGTTGGACCCAATTTGGAACGCCACAACGTGAATCCCAAGGGAAAAATCTGTTTCGTAGAATGAGTCATTTAACAAGAGTGAACGATATTTTCCATTGTCTTTTATAGACAAACAGAAAATGGTGGCAGCTGATCAGATGAAAGTCCCACCCCTCAGAGGTAAAGAAAACATTTACTTCGCAATTGTTACGTATTGTAAGTTTCAAGCAAAGTTGACATGTTGCAGTCTTACATAACTGGTACAGCACAGAACATTCAGATTGGTATCTCTGGCAGCTCGTTCTTCCTCGAGCACCCCTTTTCCCTCTTACCCTTTCTTTCCGTCAGCCAAAGTCATGATTTGACTTGACCAATGGCATCTTTAAAACGTATCCTGAGATTGCATCCTTACCTACGGTTCTGTTGAGAGATGGGGTGGTGACATCCAGCTTACTGTGCACAAGCGCAATGGCTCGTTATGTGTTGTAATGGTTAGCTTCTAACCCCTTTAGATGAGTACGTCTATGCAAGTAGATAAGATGAGCTAATGGAACGTTGTAAAGCCTATGTATTACTACATGTTTTTACATATAAAGCAAGAATTGTGGTCAGTAGCATATCGTACAAAACAAAAGGGAACATGACCCTTCATACGAAACGGAACAGATTTTTCTTTCTTTACCCTACTGAAAAGGTCCAGAGTGCTACTTCTGTAAAGACAATGAAAACTGCTCGATGCCATTGGAAAACCTGGCTACTGTAACCTGTCCAATGGGTAATATCTGTACTTTCATCAATGTTACTGCAGAATTTCCAGGTAATGACACTTCACCATTTGTTTTGTCGCAAATAGTCTGGCCCTGTTATGTAGTCATATCTACATATTTTACTAACACTCCAAAAAACGGTCTGATCAGAGGGGCACCGAACAGGAATCTGATCAAAAATTTGACTAGATCCGGTTTAAAAATTAACCAATTCCCTATCATTTCTGAACCAAATCTTGTCAAATAACTGATCAAATTTTTGTTCGGTTCTCCTCTAATCAGATCAGGTTCAAATTTTACCAGACCATGTTTAGAGTAAGTAGAGTTTATATATAACTATATTGTGGCATTCCCCAAAAATAGTGTTACTACATTTCTGTAGTTGCAACTGCCATAACAGCTAGACCGATTATCCTATCCGCTATCACTCCATTTTTTGATCACATTTTGCAATATTTTTCTGTTAAAAACATCCGAATGTGAAGAGTAACAGAACACAATTAAATATTTACTAATAGTGCCATGTCATCTCTGCTTAAGCATTGTATAGAAAATCTCATCTACATCTAATATGCTACGTAATACCCACAGGTTCAGCATCATCGGCTGACATAGCTCGAGGATGTGCTCCGGATACTTTAGGTACAGATGTCTGCATCTCATCTGCAGAGTACATTGAAGATATTTTGCTACCAAAGTCTCCAGGAGCAAAAGATACGATCGTTAGTAACAGTGGTGGCGCTTGCTTCTGTTCGGAGGATTTTTGCAATGCCGAAATTCCTGAAGGTGACTCCTTTTGTACTTATTTTTCCTCAAATCTACTAGTTTGTTCTCAACTTTCATAAAGTATGTTCAAGGTATGAAGCCACTTTACGGATTTATCTGTTATGTTCTTTCTTCACGTTCATTCCTAGGAATACTTTAATGCTTTGTCTTGATTTTAAGCTGCCTTAAGGAAGATTTTGACAACCAAATTACCTCGTTTATAGATTTCTAACTTTGGTAAAATTGGATTTAAAATAACCTAATGTTTTATTACAGTCTTGTGTTTGTTTCGCAAACAGGACTGATGTGTTATACCTGCGATGGGGAGGACGAGTGTTCACAATCATTGGGATTATTGGTAGTAGAAACTTGTCCACTGAATTCTGTCTGTGGCATAGTGAACATTACAGCTGATCTGGGTGGTAAGAACTCTCCTCTTTTAGTTATTTTCCAGACTGTCTTTGGACATTACAATCCAATGTAACAGAATAAAACGTTGGAGAGAAACCAATGTGACAATAAGTCCCCATGTACTGTCTTTGTTAACTCTGATTTAGTTTTAACTTTGATTTTACCTGTTCCTTGTTTATCAACTTTAAAATATGTTAGTCTTCGACTTTCACCCTTTCCGTGCCAAGGTGGTATAACCCTTAAGATTAGCATATTCTGATACTAAAAGGAACATGATGTAACCCTAAAGAAGTTGTACGGGTACATCCGTTCTATTGATCAGCTTCTTTTATTCATTATCCTGAATATGTTTCTCATACCAACATATTACAATCAGGAGTAAACTAAATCTAATTTACCTTACCTTCTTATAACGCTACCTTTCTTTTTAAAGTTCCTGAACCTGCTAAGGATGTTAAAAGAGGATGTTTTAGCGCTTTTACTGCTAAACGCTGTGTGAAATCAGATGAGTACATTCAGGTAGCCACTGCTCACGATGCTAACATTATTGACGTCATTATCAGTGCAGAAGGAATGGCCTGTTTCTGCGATGAAGACTTTTGTAATACTGAAATAGAAGGTAATAGCTTTAACCCCTATCATTGACCTAAACACATAAAGTCTAAAAGAGTCTATGTTTGTAAATTATTAGATTTGACGCAAAATCCCTTAGGCAAGTTTGCTGATCTTTTGGGTACCTTTTGCAATGCTTACAACTTTACGGATATCACTTGAACCTTTAAATTATCCTTTTCCACTTTGCTCCATCATCCGTTTTACAACTCTTGAAATACTTTGAAACTTACACTTCTGGTATACACGAACCCCAGAATAACAGCGAGGAAGAGGATCTCTGATGTGCAGAAGAACGGATGTAATTCTCAGGTTTACCTTCGGTAAAGAAATATTCCTAGTCAATTATTTCCTAGTCTTCCGTTCTTGAGTTTCATGGAAAGTTTAAAACAGACATATTTAAATAATCTTTTTTTATTACTGTGATTGTAAGTACGGGTGTTAAAGGAGCATTTGAATAATCATATAGGTACGGAAAGAAAAAATAATTATGATTAAATAGTGTATATGTAATCATTGTCTCTAAAATGAGCGAAGGCTATGTAACTTTTACAAATCAGGACAAATATTACTGTGCTTGGATCTAATTTAATTTACAGATCTGTCTGAAACTAGTAGTGGTTCTTCAGCTGCACCTTTAATGACTACTTTGTTCGGTATGTTGTGGATTTAACAGTTTTTGACAACTCGTAGCCACTTTTCCTTTCGTTATACATATACAAAAGGAATACACAGAGAAAATTTCTCTATTATTCAAAAACGTCGTAGATTTCAGATTCATTCATCTCGAGCTTTCTTTAGTGACAATGCAGGACTGCAGAAGCCAATACTGTTTCTACAAACACAGAATACGTAGAAACAGTACTGGCTTTCCCGTAGCAGAACACTTTATCCCCTTAATCACAGCTTATCCCACCTTAAATGTAGCTTTTTGTTTGGCCACTTCAGAACAGTCCAAGAAAGAAGCGAGCGCAAAATAAAGACGATCCTTAAACTCAAAGCACACACTACTGGTCTGAATAGAGATATTACTTTTATGAGCACTCAAGCACGAATTGCCCCTGATGTACATAACCTTTAAGATTGTCCCGTTTCTATGTATTCGCAACTGAAGAAGAGCTTTTGACTACTCGAAATATTTTGTATTTTCGTTTTCAATATATTAGTTGGTATGTATGTATCTGTTTTTCCGGCGTTTTCTTCCTTATCCATCTATGTTGCCAACACACGCATACCAATATGACATATGTATATATATATATATATGTATATATATGGATATTTACATCACTGTTTTTTGTAGCAATTTCGAAGTTTTACATCATCCCCATCATCGTTGCCGAAATCATTAACAAAATTATAATTGACATTATGAATTTGAACTGCCTGGAATTAAATTGAATTGAGTAGAGGAAACCGGATCAAACTCGATTGGATTGTATTGATATGAATTATTCACAGAATTCTGTTAAGCACTCGCTGAAGCAAATTGTAATGTAGGGGGAAATTTAGTAGAGATAAGTTACTAATACCGTAAAACGACACAACTCTTAGACATAAGAGCAGATTAATAAACCCAGAAAAAGCACGGTAGGAGCAACAAGTTAGAGATATTAACTATCTGTAAACATGCGAAACTGAAAACGATTCATGACTATCAAGATACACGTTCTAAAGCAGGAAATTTGAGTTGATTAAATAATTTATAACAAAAAATATTAAGGGGTGTGATATTGTAAGCCATAAGTATAACTTCCAAATTCCAGTCAAGTCAGGTAGTTTCAAATTAATTCCGTTTTCAAACTTAAATATGGGCAAACAAACGTTGGTAACTGTACTCTCAACACAGAATTTACTTGTATGACAATTACGTGACTCTAGTAACACCATACCCTTTGCAAAAGCTGTAAAACGACAATATTTATGGATGGCAATTAATAAAAAACTTCTTGTAAGCTTAGAAGTTTATGTTTATGATCCGTAATTTTGTAGAAAATCGTGAATAAACGTAAAATTTCATTTGCATGCTTCCAAGCAGCTCTTAATGATCCCTGTACACCTAATCCCTGTCAGCATGGAGGAATTTGTAATGGATATCCAGTGGACTTTCCCTGTACTTGCAGGAATGGATACATTGGAAATATATGCGAAATCAAAGGTAATGTCCTTTGTATGTTCAGCTGTTAAAGTTCAACGAACAAATTTGTGTTGTCACGTGATAAGGGAAGATCATCGGGGCCTGTAGGTCGTCCCCTTCCTGTCGTACTCTAATTTCACGAATATGTGGAGTTTCCATTTTTCATAGAGACGATTTTATCTCAGTTGAAGTTTTTCTTTAATTAATCGTTTATATGTTTTAAATTGTAGAAAATACAATGTACTACAATGCCATTTCAATTTTTAATGCTAAGATATACAGATATGGGCTAAAATTGATTCGCCGCTCCAAAATGACCAAATTTACAGTTTCGTCACTATGCCAATTTGCGATTCGTCAGTGCGCCAAAGAGTAGAAAAGCGTTTTTGAACTTACACTCAAACTCACATATTAACACAGTTTTGTAGTAAAACTGTTTATTTGGCCAAAACTACATAGGCCATGACTTGTACTTGTGTGTCGTTGTATAGTTTACTTCAATTCTCGTACTGTGATGTTGACATGAATGTATCCTGTAAAGAATCCGAACCGCATTCGGCAGGCAGTTGATTGCGAATTCCTGATCTAGGCACACGTAAGAAAGTATTATACGAATGGAGTAAATACCTCCACTCTCCCAGTCATGTTCCCAATTTTTTCTAGGTTCTGTTAGTGATATTTTGGAAATACAAATGTTGATAATGAAATCAAAGTATCGGTATACACTCACATTATGTCAGTGCAGGAGGACAATCTTCACGTAAACGTAATATGGTGTCAAATGAGAGAAACAATCGATAGGATAAAATTCCAACGTTAAAGTTGCGATAATTATAGAAGCCTACGCAAAACACGTAAAGACATGTGAAAAGCAAATTCTCAGTTAAGGGTAAAAATAAGGCTATAGTGATAATATTAAAAAGGGTTTTGAGCATAAACTTTTAGACGTTACAACTATAATTTTTGTAAAGGTAAAGATTTATAAGCATAGATCCCAAACTTAAAATACCGGATTAGCTCCTTATGATAGCGAATTATCGGGACCGACGTCCTGATGAGGAAAGTCGCTCTAAAAACAAACAGACAAACCAGATCAATTTCCTTTACACGTCTTTCTGCTTGTAACTTCGGTTCATTGATCGGTTCGAGGAAATCCTATTTTTAGGATTCCCAATTGGGAAAAAATTGTATCCTCGGTAGGTACCGAAGTCAACTTTTTAAATCTGTGGTTCACCACGCCGTTTTTTTAGACAAAGGCACGTTCTTGAGTGATCTTCGCCTTGCCGAACCTTGTCCGTGTTAGGCTAGAGAGACTGTAAACTGTCTTACATAAGTTTTCCCCATTTGGGAGTTCTTTAGTTTTCCAAACGGGAAAATCTCCCATCCTGGTGGCTGTTGAATCTTAGAAGTCATTACTCTTCAATGTATTCCATTTGCAAGAAGTTGATTTCTTTTCCCTCTAAATCCCACAAACACTTAAACATGAACACACAACAACTGGTTTAAAGTCCATAGCCCAGTTAAAAGCTCAGTTACCACAGCATCTTCAAACAACACAGTTTTGTAGCACGTTGACTCCTTACCCGCTCATTAGCGGGGGCTCTCATACAAGCATTTGTGTGAAAGGACGACGAAAAAATCTCGTCCGGATTACGTTGATGTTTATAGACTCGCAGTATTTGTTTTAATCGGTTTTTTGGTGATATTTCATTGTGACGTCACATCCCGCCCTACCCATAAGCTTAAGCAATTATTGTGTTCGTTTTCTCAGCGACCAGTTGTGTGTGTCAGGTATTCCGGATTAATACACAGGGGATTGTGTTCTGCGCGAACCCCCCCCCCCATTCACCCTTCCGCTCACACTTGGGTTCCAATAGGCCCTTTTACAAATGAACAAGTGGCCCTGACATCACAATCAGGAAGAAACGAACAAGCCGATGAAACAAGTACTTTGCGTATAAACATCAAACTTGATCCAGCCGGTTTGTTTTCATCCGCAAAGCGACCTCTGACCCAAATGGCCGTACGACCGTCGCAACCCATTTTAAGGAGTATGGCATAGAGGTTTGGCACACGTCGTTTTTTGCAACAGTAAAATGGCATTGGACACAGAGATTCACTTCAGAACTCTATCCAGTCACTCTGTGTAATTGCTCTTTGAAAAAGAGTTTATAAGGAGTCACCTTCTGTAACAGTATAGGTAAAGGAGTTTGCGACCTATATATATATATATATATATGACCTTTACTTCATGATTACACAGCAGGTCACATGGGCGATAAACCTAGTGAAAAACAAAAGTTCCTTTTATAGTAATGGTCTGTGGTTTTTCGTGTGACCATAACCAATGAGCATGAGAAAGTCCAATTTATCTGTAAAACGCATAATGTGTCAACGTTGGCAGGTCTTGAACGTTGGAAGAACTAGCAACAAGGCAATTCGGAACTTTGAAGGCTTGTCCTTGCAACTTAAAAGGCAAATGTACGTTCAAAAAAACTACTGAAACTGGCACCGAAGTGCCTTATATGGGCCTACGTGAGAAAGAGATATTTTCCAAAGGGATACCATACTTTTCTATCCTGGTGCACACATATATATCAATTTAAAGTGTTTTCAATGCAACCGCTGTATGCAATCATACAGGTTTTAGAAAAGATCTCACCATGGATTGAAACAAAAATGTTGTTAACAGAAGCGACAGCTTGAATAATATCGGTAGATCCTGACAAATCCCACGAAATACAATTTTACAAAACGAAAAAATTCAATCGTGATCTCCTTTTTGTAGTTTTCATATTAAGAAAATGTCACATTTGTTAATTTTGTTTGGCCAGAGGAGGCATCCGAACCATCGGTAACAGAAACAAGTTCAATGACTTTAACTTCACTGGCAGGTAAGAATAGACCTTTTTCCAAGTAGCAGTCACAAAGAATTGTTTGATAGAGTTTTGGTGTATGTTTGTTTTCGTCAATGCACTGTGGTTAAACGTGCCAAAACCCTATTCTGTAATCCTTTGTAATTGCATGCTATTTGGAAAAGGGTCTTTGAAATTTTTTAAGCTAATGCAAGCATTTTTGTTATTGGCAACTACGCAAGATCAGCTCTTTTGGCATTGGCGATATGCTTATGAGTCTTTGCCCTCAGTGCGTTAGACAAATAAGCATGACGATGTTGAACGTAGGCTTCAAATGTTTTGCATGATTTTGTGTGTGACGGTTTGGAAAGTTTTTGTCATATTGCAAGAGGGGGAGCGGTGACGTTACTTCCTGGTTACACTGAATTAGCCATCCGATGATAACAAATCATTACTTAAGAAAGTGCAATGTGTATTTGGCCACTATTACAACTTGCCCAGCACGCATATCTTACATTCTGTGGATCCTGCATTTGTATTGTATATTATAGGCTCTGTGGCCGCTAAGTAACTTTCGACCCAAATGTTGATATTATTTCCACCCCCACCAATACCACGAGGCACATAAAAGCTCGGAAGTACTGTCAAATCCTAAAATGGAAATTACTACACTAAACAGTTGACTATCTGAGAAGTAACATATTTAGGTTTAGCATAGGGTAGAGCTAATTTTTTTGTTACTGGTGGTCTTGGGGGTAACGAATAGCCTTGATGAAGGGAGCAGTCTCGTCGCCATTTTCTTGTGTATACAATTGCAGACAAATATGATGTAAGCTATGAACGTGTGATTACGAATCCCTGCTACAGCCATGTACATTTCGACAGGAGGTCTTTTCCAATCACTCTCTTCCCTTTTAAATTTGAAGTGTCCGAAAGTTAGTTTCTGGAAAAGGTATATTTTGCTATCAAGAGCTTTTTCGTGTTTCCCCTTTCTAAAAGGGGAAAAGCAGAGAGCAAGAAATGTGGCCATGAGTTATCGGTTTTTCTGTATCATTTCAGTCACATAAACGTGTCTCAGAACACTTAACAAGCATCTTGACATCCAGCTCGAGCAAAACGAAGTAATAGTGTTATTACTAAAATTGTGAAAATGTAAAATTAAAATATTGACAATGCAACATACCAAACATGGCCGTCTTTGTATGACCATGGATATTAAAGGCTGGCAGTGTACATGACTCGTTTCTGCAATAATTGATACGTTCTTAGTATAAGAAGGACACTCATGCAAATAAACGATAGGCATTATTAAAACGTATAAAACACAATCTTAATTTCACAAAGAGGTTATTCCATTTTATAGATAGTACTTTAGCATGTCAACCTTGTCTTCATGTCTGTAAACTCTTCTTAGAACCAAAAGAAAGGCCTGTGGTTGAGTGAGGAAAATTTGATGCATGCTTGTTCTACTCGTGTTGATCAAGCGGATCTGCACTTCGTAGTGATGTATTCATTTCTGGTAACAGTAATGTAAAACTATGTATCTTCTTCTTCCAGGATCATCCAGTGAAGTTGTTTTATGGACGGCAGTTCTGATATTCGTTGTTATCATTATCATTTTTGCAGTTGCAGTTCTTGTGTTCCGGTATGTTGGTGTCATTGTATCATATTTAAGAGATTTTTATAGTAATCAAGGGCGTAGGAAGCGGGGGCCTAGGAGGCAAGCCCCCCAGCGAGATTTGTGGGCGGAAGTATGCTTCAGCTCCCCAGTTTCCAAGGAAGGAAACCCCTTACTTTTGTCTCTTCTGTAAGAAATATCAACAATTTGCAGAAATTAACCTTAAAATTTGTCCAAAAATGATGCATCAACTTGCAACTACGAACCCTCAAATATTCAAAAAATTTTCAAAGGGGAGGGGGACACCCTCCCTTTAAACCCCCGCCCAGGACGGCGATTCGAAACAAGGTTCATCCCGCCGTCTCGAACAACTTCCTACGCCTATGATAGTAACATTTTATTACCGAAGGTATGAAGTTGAAAAGGAGTGGTAGCTTTTATACTCCTAGGGGATTTCGAATAAGAAAGCCTTTCTATCGATACGTCCAATCATGACGTGGTTAGAGTCTATCTAGTTCAGCCACATCAATTTGTCTGAGTATTACCCAATGCTAATGCATGTGTAGGGCTCTTTTATACCATGTTACAAAGTTAAGCGACTGAGTTGTTAAGATAATTCCGGATCAGGTCACTGTGATTTATTGGAGTGGGGAGCAGCTGAAAGCGCTGGGACAGCATCAAATTTTTTCTCGTAAAAATGCTTAAAGACAAAACCGACCTCTAAGTTGTTTACTTACAAAACTTAATTAATGTCGGGAAATTTCGAATTCGTTGATATTAATATTTTAGAGCGCAACAGGAAAAGACAAAAATTTCACCCAAAATAAAGTAAACAATCAAGCCACGAGCAGCAGATGGGAAAATTAGATAAAACCTTTCCGGCCACTAGGGATCAAGGAACTCGCGGGGACCAGGTTGAATGCCCATGACCGGGCTAAATCCATTGGTTCACTTTTCATAATTATCATGCAACATTTCAGTTCAGAGTCATCATGGAAGATCTTTGCGAGGGAAACAAGAGAAGTTTTGAAAGGACCCCACACAAATCAAAAGTATTTATCTAGAGGCAGTCCAAAAGTATGAAAGGAATGCTGATTTTATAGAAACTCATACATATTTATGGTTTCGAGCATTGAGGTTTCTCTTCTCAAGTGGTAGAAGGAAATGCATTATAGATAATGCCACCTTGTCATATATTAACAACTATATAAACTAATTACTCAATTGATTGTAAATCAATCCCAATAAATTATATTCCATGTAACAAGTATCAACACTGGACCATTCTTCATTTTTATCGCAAACTCCTGGTGTTTAAGTGGGTTGGAGGCGTGTACTGTATATTTGTCCACATTGAACGAAATCACGAAAGAAAAACAATAAAACTTTACAGAGCAAGAAGAGCGCCAAACATATTTTGATTTTGGTGTCGAAGAATCTAACCACTTTTAGGGGAAAATAGGTATCTTAAACATTCAAGGTGACTGATCGTCGTCTGGGTTTACATGATACCTCATCTTAGCATTAAAGGGAAATATTGCGTTTGTTTTACAGAAAATTTTCATTCTTTCTAAACCAGTATTGATTGATAAAGAATGATAGACAATTCCAAATAAGGCAGTACGGTAGCTATCTTTTCAAGAGATAAGGCTCTCAAAAGAATTAATTTGGTTATTTGTTTCAAAAAAGTAATTTGTTCACCCAAACTTTGAAACATTCAAATGATGCAACATCCTTTATTCTTGTAATGCATAATAGTTTGCAGAGATAAAGCTATTGCTACAGTTTAATGGTGAGACTGAATGGTATAATAATGTGGTAAAGTATTTTCTTTGTTTGCCATGTCAGTGATATCAAACGCAATATTTCCCTTTAAGCTAAAATGACAGGTGGTGACAGCCTTGTCAGATGTCATAGTACCTGAGGTGGTGCTTTGCTGTTGACTGTTCGAATCAGGTAAGTAAGCGGATAATTTCACAGAAACCCTGCAGTTGTAACCTTGTCACAAGTTTCTCTGAATTTTTCCGTTGGGTTTCATGGAGAAATGAAAAAGGGGTCTCGATCATTAGAAACTTTAGCTTAAATTCGCTGGTCCCATAGAGACGTTGAGAAGGTTGTAGGATTTTACCTTAAGAACTATTTTAACTTTTTAATCCGTTTTGGTAATAAACAATGTTCCCATGTTATATGCAATCCGTGTGACATTTTCTTCAAATCTTACTTTTTCTTTTGCTCCGCAGCGCCCGGTAAAATATCAAATTATACCAGAGAGCCTAAAGACTTAGTAATTCCTTACCGAAAGTGGTGCTTTGTGCACTGAGGTTCATCCCTCAAATTTATAAATTCTCACTGTGACATTTTTACGATGTTTTCACATCTTGACCTCTGCTGATCTCACGACCTTTGAACCCCACAAAAATACTGTATAACAAAAAGTGTAAAAAAGTTTCTCAGGAGGGATACGACCCAGGCCCGTCTTTGCAAGCTGTATTCCACTGTGCCATGAAAGAACTTGTTAAACGTTTGTACCTCTAATCACCCTATAGTCAAAGCATCCTTTCGCGTGTTGTAAATTAGGTAATTCAAATTAGAATTTACTGTGAAAGTTATGCTTGTGAAAATATAAATGTCGTTTTCTATAATTTTATCTTTTGGAATGGTACAAAAATTAAACCCTATCATTTCGTTGGTCACGAAACACCCGAAATAATTTAGAGGTATCGCCCACTGTCCATTTAGTTTACGAGGTTTTTGTAGGTTCATCTCTGATGACCTCATATGACCTTCTACCTTCAAAAATTCCCATAGGATCCTTTCTCTTGAGGTACCAAATCTATATAACAAGTGCCAAATGCATACATCATCTCTGTCTTTAAATATTGTGTTTTTCGATTTTTGATCTCATATGACCTCAAGGGAGGGTGGAGTTGGCTAGGTGGTTGAGTGTACTGCCTTGCACACTAGAGGTCCCCGGATCAAATCCCGGTGGAAATTTTCTGGGGACCAAAATTTACTTGTTCAGCATAGCTGTTCACAGTGATGTTGAGGGGGTTTAAATTGGCG
>WURT03600362.1:0-20511 GCA_009936505.3 Holothuria glaberrima
CTAGAAATATTTATTTACTTGTTTCTGAATAGAACAAAGTTAAATTTTTAGTGTAAATCTCATGTAACTGGGATTGGTTTTTTTCACCCCTAAAAAGTTTTTTTTACCCCAAATTTGGAAAATTTTGGGGGTAAAAAAACCAACATTTTTTTAGAATAATTCAAGTTTCCTTATAGAAAAACAATTTTATTATGGGCAGTCAAAAACATGTTCCCACTCTCCAGTTCACCACAGTGGAAAATTATGAAAACCTTAAACCTGTCTGTTTATATCAAAGTTTAGGGTAATTGTTTTTTTTACCCCGTCTCGCTATACTACTGTTGCCAAGGTCAGCAGGCTGTGGACTAGAGCCTGCTGACCTTTATAACTGGGCCGTTAAACCTCATCTTACTCGTCTAACTCATCCAACTGGCTACATTGGCTGACACTGATTTCTTTACTGTATATCTGCTGCAAATCAATTACAATTGAACCGTTGTAACACATGAAGAGGTTATTCCTAAATACAATTCGAATTTCCGTCACATTTAAATTGTAATTTGTTGCTAAATATATTATGTTCATGTATCATACTCGGTGACATTTTTGTATCTTAAATATACTGTAAAACCAGGGTGACATTTTGGTAACAAAAAAGCGGGGACATTTTGGTAGGGGGACTATTTGAGTTTTGACTGGATACAACACGTACCTATAGACTTCTTGCAAGACCAAAATTTTATACCACTTAGAGAAAATATTGATCAAAGTTATTTCTTTACATCAAGGGACACTGGCTATTATACTAAACATTTCTACAGTAGCACAGCCTTTACAAGTGAAGAGTTTGTACAGTTACATCATCATTGCTTTTCTAATAGAGTTATAAATGTGTGGGATGGTTTACCTGGGTATGTACTGTAACCCAGGCTGGAACTGTTGAACTTATTCAGAATGACTTGATGAGCACTGGCAGACTTTTTAATTGGAAATACTCTAGATGGACAGGTACAACCATTACTGTAAGTTTCCCTGGGAGATTTAGTTCTGCTGCTATACAGTACAACTTGTTTCAAGATTGATGGTTGTGGTGGGCATTTCAAGGCTGTTGCCTTATTCTTGTGCCCCAGTTCCTGTAAGTTGGGTACTGTAGGCCTACCTACTGTAGGCCTAGTTCTGACATAGGCTAGGCCTACACAGTCAAAACTGGTCTGATAAGTCAAAATGACCCCTTGCACAGTAATATTATACTGTACATGTGCAAACTTGCCAACTCTCACGGTTTCACTGTTAGTCTCATGGTTTCGGACATTATCTCACAGTGAAAATGTCAGATGACACAGTGAAGATCACCTTGAGGCAATACTAGATAAGTTTTTTTATTTAGACCAAGATCAGTGCTTTTCATTGCTGGTTTAGTTATTATTAAATCACAGATGTATGGTTGTCAGAAAAGTGATTAGGGCTAGGCCTAATTAAGCAAAAGATTTTCTTCAGGAGATACAATATTCAGTCTATTTTCTTGCATTTGTCAGTTTTTTCTAGCTTTTAAATAAATTGACATACAGTATTTCTGGTAACCTGAACCATAAATCACCTTACCCTCAGACCATTCTTTGGGGTTAGTGGATATTGGCCCTATTATATGTGTACATAGGCTTTGTTTACAAAAAAAAATGGTGATTGTGATGTTTGCTCTTTTCCATCTCAGGGTAAACTACAAAATGGAGTTTGTAATTCCTCTGAATCAGAAAGGTCTCTTGGAGCCGTCTGGTACCAACCAGTATGTTGTAGATGAAGTTTTTCCTGTTCGTCAACTAACAGAGATAATAATTAGTAAGTTGTTCTATAGGCGTACTGGAGGTAAAGTATCATGAATAGATCACTTAACAAACACTTTGACAGAAAAAAAAACATTTGATAAAATTAATGAAACTTTGCAATTATTGTTTTCCAATGTGTCTTCCTCATTTTGCTATATTTGAGTGTTGTCTGGAATTGAGTAATCCCTTGAAAATGAATTTTGAATTGTACAGTAGGTGGCAGCACACACCACGTTTATGAAGAAATCTCGAGTCAATTACCACAGAAACGGGTCAGACAAAATACTATTAATTACCAGATTTAAGAATAATAATGTTAATAAACAAGAAAATGTTTTTTTTTTAAATTTTTACTCAAACTGTTTGGTTTTTCTGCAGAAATATGTACATTTTATTTTCATTATTTCCTTTAAGGTTGCAGATCTGCTGTCAGATCCAGAGGCTATCAAGTTGTGGTGGATAATTTTGATGCTTTCTTCAGTTTACTAAGGTGAGACACACAGTATACTTCTGTACTAGTGTACAAAAGTACAACCTTAGCTTATTCTGAAGTTGATCATGAAAAAGGTATTCAGGTACAGAAACTAATGATGAAATTTGCCATTTTCATTACATGTTTGAAAACATATACAAACTAAGGGCAATTTCATTCTCTCCTAGAAAGTAAACATTTTTTTTTTTTGCAGAACTGCAGACTGTACAATAAATTCATATTATCATGTAACATGAGGGTATATGGCAGATTGTTTGGAATAGGCAGGCAAGCTACTGTAATGTATTTTCAATAGTAAGATATTTGTCTTGGCTGAAAGGGATTCGGGAGCTAAGGTTAAACTTTGTAAGGAGATTTTGGGGCATTTATAACTTGAACTTTTAGGCACAGAGAGAGAGAGTGTGTCCATAATTTGAAGATTTGCAAATGATGTCGTAGCCTAAATTTAACAGGTTCGTGGCCTCATGAATATCACATGCTGGAGCTGTTCTGTCACCATATATCCCATTTGCAGCTTTATATGTTTGTCTGTGTAGACAGAATAAATTGGATAAAGATAAAACTCAAATTTTATGTCAAGTTAGCAATGTGAATGAAACAGAGAGATTGCTTTAAGCTTTTCTTGAAGCAGTAGCCTAATCCGTTCTTGAATCATCACACTAGATTAGCATACAGACCATGCTCTTTGTTCAGCCCCCTGTCCACAGAAACTACATAGCAAAATGTAAACAGTGATTTGGGGGGGGGATCATAAATTTGTATTTTGAAAGAAAAAAAAATTACCTGACACTTAACAAAATCAAATCTGTGTACTGATTTCCTTTCTTCTTTTTGCAGAAACTTTAATAGTCTAGGATCAGAAGTTCGTGAAGAAGCCTGGGACATATTGTTGGCTGGTGAGTACAGTATTAACTGTGAGTATGTGAATATTGTTCAACTACAGTGTGTGCTTACTCCTATTGTGACCAATGTTCAACTAGAATGGGTTTTTCAAGTGTTAGCCTGGCTGTTGAGAATAGCTTTGTAAAATTCAGACTATCCCATTTCAAACTGTGATCCTTTTTTACAGGAGCCTCCAGCCTCATATCAAATCTTTCCACATTTCTGGAAGAGGTGGACATTGATTCCAGTGACAAAGGAAGCAAGAGAAATGCTGTGAAAATGCTGGCATACCTATTATGTCAGATGGCAGATGCATTTGAAGCAGAGACCAGCAAACCATCTATGGACATTGCTACATCTAAAAGGGTACGATTCAAAGATTAGGTGTTTTGACCATACAGTATATTGTAAATGACTTATATATGATTTATGGTTTTGAACATTGTGTAACAATTTTGTCCTTTGCCCTCAGATGGCACATACATACACTTGAGAGGATGAAGTTCATACTATTTTCTTTTTCTAAAAGGAAAAGAAAAAAAAAAAAAACGGAGTAAATAGAGAATGGATATTCAGGTTTCAGTCAGGCCATATAAAGCATGTGCTGCACCTTGTTAAGATTTTACTTCTTCACTCAGAGCCTGATTTGAAAGTGTAGCATCTGGTTAAAATTTTTAGCTTAGAGTGATAAAGGACTATAAACACCATCTCATCAATTTGGTTTGTTTTGTGTATATGATGGTTTAGTTTTCTCAGGTTGATTTATAAATCTGACTGGAAGCCCAGGATATGTTTAAAGTCAAATTTCATTTCTTGTTGTATTCTCATCTAATTTGATTTTGTCACTCTCTGTTTTGCAAATACTTCATGTGGAAATTCATCAGTTATTAAGAAATAGTGTTTTGCTTCCAATTTTATCATACTGTGTTCTGTTCCATGTAATGAGAAAGTCATGACATGTCATGGAAACCTCGGTGTCACCTTTGATCCCAGCCAATGGAAGAGGTTTCATTTACTGTTTGCCATTATTATACTGGATAAATTAGAGGGTGTGCTTCAACAGAGCTCTGCAGGTGTGGCCATGGAGTTCCACAAAACTGTAGTTTTAGTCAAGCTCCTCCAAAATCTAGGAGACTTGTCCAAGTCTAGGAGTGAAGGGAAAAAAAACAAAAAAACAAAAAAACAAAACAAAACACGTGTCGAGGACACTGTTTCATTAGAGATGTAACTTTTATTGTTCTTACATTGTGGGGTGCCCTCTGTCAAAATGTAATGCATACAGCATGATAAAAATTATTTTATTAATAGGGAAGAAGCAAAAAGAAGACTGTAGGCGGGACTGACTGGGAGTCAGAACGAGCCAACTTCCTGGAGACCATGGTGAAGATTCTCCAACTGGAAATAAACCGGCTCTGGGAACCTCCCGTAGTTGAAGAAGAATTTGTGAAGTAAGATGATAGTATTACTGCAGTTTATGGCATACTGTTGTTACTGCTACAGGAACATTCAATTATTGTGCACAATTGTGAGAAGAGTGAACATAAAGAAAGTTATGTGGTACCAATTTGGTAATTGATATTTTTGAGCAAAAAGCAACAACCTGTTTAGTAGTGGCACATGAAGTGTTGTGGACCATTTGTTATCCGTAACAGAATCTTGGATTTTCTTTGCAATTTGGAGACTCTAGCCTATGCTATTTTCCTGTTAAAGAAACACATTGTTGACTTCCATGCAGTGTTCACGCTAAGGTGCACAATTGCGCAATTCCCGCACCTGGCTTCTAAAATCTCGCAAAGGTAAAATTCCAGCATTGTTTTTCCTTGCTAATGCGTTCAGGTTATTGAAAATCCCTCCTTTAAAACTGAAAATCCATCCTAAAATTTTTTTGAAAGAGGGAATTCTCTCTCCTTAATTCTGAAGCTTATGGTGAAAACTGCTCCCATGTGTAAATAATTTGCCACTTACCAAGCTGTGTTTCAATGGCCTGATGTCTACTAAGTACTGCTTTTATTTCCAAGGGCAAATTTTCTCATCCTGTATGGTCCAAAGTTTCCCAACAAAGGCTACTTTCTGTACCCCTCCAATCTTACTAGCTGTGTGTGCACCTATCCTATCAAGAAGTAATTTCCCTGCAGGTTTATTTCCTCATGCTACAGAATATACTGCACCTAGCTTGGGAGTCCTGCCAAACAATTTACATTACCATCTAATTTTTGTGATTGGACAACCCCTCCCAGGTAATTCCCACCCAGAACCCCTGGGGCACCTCCCCCTGGGACAATTACCACTGGACAATTTCCCCACTGCCAATTTCCTCCTGAACAATTTACGCCCATGATAATCACCCCTTAGACCCTTCCCTGAAAATAAAATTTGGAATTGCCCTTAGTAGAAATTGTCTGGGTAAGAATTGTGCAGGTGGGGATTGTCTCAGAGGGTTATCCAGGGGATTTATACAGTACAGAGGAAGGGGGAGGGGGTTTCATTCTCTGGAACAGTAATTTGAGAATATGAATGCCAAAGTCTGTCTGGTTACAACTACTCTGCTGTACAAATCTGCATCTTGTTTATCTGCACATGAAGTTGAAGAATCAGAGTGACTTGCAATGCATTGGAATGTATAGTATAGTATGAATTTTCCCCTTGTCATTTCAATCAAATTGGGAGGACAATCACATACTTTTGAAAAGTGACTGTTAATTTATGTTAGGGAGATTTGAGTCACTGTACAGTAAAGTGTTTTGTCTTGTTGCCGTAAAATCTAACCAAATCTTTTATTTTTTCAGCCTGGTTAGCGGTAGTTGTTATAAGATGCTGGAGAGCCCAGAGGTAATGAAGAATAAAGTCACCAAGGATAACTTGGTTCATGTACTAGCCATCCTGGTTAAGAGATACAACCATGCACTGAGTAAGTATGATATATGATTGTGACAGGGTCAAAGGAGCTTCTCAAGGTAAAACCCTGTCATGCCCCTTTACATTTTTCAAGGGGAAAAAACTTTTAAAACTCAGGCTTAACCTAGCATGCCCTTTTTCATGGACAAAAATATATTCATTCATGTCTCCTACTGATAAACTTTTCCCCTTTCTTTCTTCCCTTCACCTATCTGTAGGGGTCAAAATAAGAGTTGAAAAGGGTAAGATTGAATTGCTGGAATAGGCTGGACCAAATTTTAGCAAAAACACCAGGCTGACATCCCCATTAACTTTTAGCCTATCAAAGAAGGCAAGGCTTGTCTTGCTGTTGGACTGATTGCAAATTGCTGTAGAACAACAGGGTAGTCAAAACTTTTTAAACCATCAGGGTACATAAGTAATAGGCAGTTAGGAAGACTGCATGTGAAGCATGCACAGCACACAACTCATACAGGGTTGGGGGCTACTGGCTTTTAAATGATTCAGAAACTTTAGTAAGACTGTTTCAAAAGGTAAATTACAAATGTAAAGATCTTGTAATCTGATACAGAAGCAAAAAAGGGCTTGCGCCAGACATTTATTGCAGAGCTCCAGTGACCAGCTACTAGGAAGGGATTATTAAACTGTGATTTATACCCTGTTTAAACCATTATCTTCAGAATTTGTGAGATCCCTGTTGTCTAACTTAAAACTTTACAGTGTATAATAACTTTCAGAGTTACTCTAATCAGCTTAAGACACTAACTCCTTTATCTATTTTTTTTTCTGTACTATTCTAGGTGCCAGTGTAAAATTGTTACTGCTTCTACAGCATTTTGAGCATTTGACAATTCCCCTAGCACAGGCTATCCAAACCATTGTGACTGTGTTTGGAGTGAAAAGCATAGTGGGGGAAATAATTAGGTGAGTGCCATAAAGTACATAAATGATTGTTCATATATCTTTCGGGTGGGGGAGGGGGATGGGGGGGGGCTTGTGTGCATATTTTTAGGAGTCAAATGTGGAAATGTCTATCACAGAAACAAAAGACCAGCAGAACATTACTTTGTGTCTATTGCTCCTTTTGTAACAATTTATCAATTGAATACTCTTTATGGACAGGGAGCTTGGTAGGATGGACCAACAGGACCTGGCCCGAGACAACAGTGGGACCAGGGGCTATGCTGGATTTATATCAGAGCTGTCTGATCTTATCCCAGATGCCATTCTGCCCAGCATCAGCTTACTCCTAATTCATTTGGATGGAGAGGTATGTAGCAAAATGAAAAATATTAAAAACAAATTTTAATCTGGTTTGGGCTTTGTGTATATAATTCACTCCAATCTAAATTGGCTATAGTTGAATTGTACTTATTCCATAAAGTCTGGCTTGTGCTCCTCAATATATAAGCACTATAAAATGTAAATGGACCACTTATAGCTGCCTTTTCTTTTATGTGTAGTTCATTTGTAGTGGTACTATGGGGAAAAGTTAGGCATTTGTGCTCTGTAGTTGACACTGCTTGTTTTATGCAATTTCATTTATCTTTTAAATTAAAATTGATATTAATGACAGACACCCATCATCCTAGACAGTTCCAATTCTCTCAACTAGGTAACTTCTAGCTCTCCCCACCCCCACAACTGTCATTAGCTTCTCCTTGAGACACAAACCTGCTAAAGGCAATATCCTGGTGAGTGCACAAGGCCCTAATGTGTAAACAGATCACTCTCTGTGCATGCTGTGCAAATATGTGCTACTCTGCATCATTTGAATTTTGTAGCTTTGATGTCAATCAAAGAGTAGTCATCAGTTGAGACTTTCACCTACCCCCAAGTAAAAGTGATACTTGGGGTGACGAGTATCTGTCTTTAAAATAATTTATAATAGAAGTCAATCTTAAATGCATAATTGGGACATTTATGAGTGGGTTTCCTCAAAGTCATGGTTGAATTAATATTGTCAGGTGTCAGCTGACAAATTTTACACGGACAGCACATACTTGCCGTTCCTCACTGCATGGAACAATTTTGTATGTCATAAGTTTTTGAAAGGAGCTTCTTTCAAATGATTTGAGAAAAAAGAATTGCCTGCTAAAAAGTATATTGGGCCATGGGGATACTTAAGGATCCACAAGGGCTAGTTTGTTTTGCATTTGTTGACAGTTATTTAGGAGGGAAGGAGGTTTGGTATTATTGTGCCCTCTAAGTATCTTTCTGGAGCAATTTTGACTACTGCAGAGGGCAAATTGTCCAGCATCTGTTTGTATTTTAAAGGATACCTGGATGGGATTATGGCTTTGTGCTAACACTCATTGAAATCAAATTTAAATGTAAAAGAATAAGTTTATTCTGTGTGCTGCTGTTCTGTCTCTAAGGACTAAAGTTTCTTTTATTTTCAGTCCTACACAATGAGGAATGGTGTCCTCACCGCCTTGGGAAACATTGTCTGCAAAGTGCTGAGTGGGGATGGACTAACTGACAAATCAAGGATAACTAGAGACCAACTTCTTGATAAACTGGAGGTAACACTGCAACTAACATTTATCATCAACTCATGGATAATAAAATATGAATATGTCGCCATAAATCTCAAGACATTCACTCACCTTATTTACAAATCTAGCAAAAAACCATTCTGCTGATTTCAATTTTAAAATTGTTGCTATATAGAAAGATATTAGTGAAATAGGCTTCTGGTTGATGCCATTGTGATTTTACCATAGTATCCCATACCAGAAATGCATTTACTGGACTATCCACTAAGTATTGCACTTTGATCCAATGTTTTGCTGGTTCCATTCCAGTCAAGATTATTGTGCCTCATAGGCATATACATCAGTTGCCTTTCTACAACTAGTTGGTGTGAAGTAATTTGTCATGGGGCATGATGTATAACTCCTGCCATCTGGAGGGATTGTCTCTGATACAGGTTATTGTTGACAGGACAGATATTTACAGAGTGTTCTGGATCATTAAAACTTATTCCTGGTTAATCTGTGCTACATACAAACATTTTTTCCTTATTTTTGAAGTTTGACAAGTTTCTTCTCTCTTTGTGAATAGGACCATATCCATGACGTCAATGCTTTCTGTCGCAGCAAGGCCCTCCAGATCTGGTTGATGCTCTGTCAGCACAGGGCTATTCCCCTAGCCAGACAACAAGCAGTCCTGGAACTGACTGTAGGGAGACTTTACGACAAGTCCAGCCTGGTCCGCAAGTTTGCTATTCAACTTCTGACAGCTCTTCTGACTAGCAATCCATTTGCAGCAAAGGTGATTCTTTGTTTTATTTATTCACTGACAGGTCTAGGAGTAAGAACTGCAAAGAACAAGCCCAAATATGTTTTGATTGCCAAAAATTTGTCATGGCACCCAAGCCAAGCATTGGGGGAGTCATGTCAAAACTTGGAAACTAAAACATCACAGTTACAGGTGTAATGAAAGAGAGCATTATGGCCATTGTGTTGTTTGGTATTGGTGATTTTTGAGAAACATCAAGACACAGTTAAGGGGCTCAAAGCCTGGACTATGGTCTTTGGTGATGCTGGTTATTTTAAGCCCTGATTAATATTGTTACAATTAAAAATGGCTGATCCCCATAGTCTAATTAGTTTGTTACAAGTATAGCACTTTGTTTGTCATATAAAATTTATTATCTTGTGTCAACTCTGAGGAGTTGCCTTGATTCATAAGTTCAGCCTGTGACATGTTTTAAATGTAGGTATCAAGTTCAGGGATTATTTGGGGATTTAAAAGTTGCTAATTACAGCAATATTTATATAATATATGCATTTCTGTGGAGGGTTCATATCTCAGTGCTGGGTAAACCCTAAGTATTCAATTTTTTGGGAAAGTCGTTGGTTTTCTTCAAATAGTAATTGAACAATGGTTCTATAAATATCAAAATAACAGTCTAAGAAATCTGATGTCATTTTTTTTCTGTGTGTGTGCACTCACAAATATGTCCTTAGCGGGTACAGAGGCAGTTGGCTTGAGCTCCGCTCTCGCACGTCTTTCCTAGCTCATGCGCGGCTCGAAACTGGAGTAGCTACTTGAAAATTCGGCCACTGCATTGAGAAGTCACGTGCGGCTGCACGTGCCTGCTTTGCAGCGCAGCCCGCCCTCAAGCACGTAGCAAACCTCGCCTACTTCGCGGGCAGCTTCGCTGCTTTGCAATTCCCTTGTATTCCCTACCGGGTCCTTTCCTAGTACCCTGTAAGGCATTGAAAGTGCGTATGTGTGCGCCTAAGCTGTGTGTGAGTCGCAGCATGTATGTGTGCACTCACAAACACGTCCTTAGCGGGTACCGAGGCAGTTGGCTCGAGCTCCGCTCTCGCACGTCTTTCCTAACTCACGCGCGGCTCGAAACTGGAGTAGCTCCTGGAAAATTCAGCCACCGCAATGAGAAGTCACGCGCGGCTGCACGTGCCTGCCTTGCAGCGCAGCCCGCCCTCAGACATGTAGCTCACCTCGAATACTTCGCGGGCAGCTCCGCTGCTTTGCAATTCTCTTGCATTCCCTACCGGGTCCTTTCCTAGTACCCCGTAAGGCATTGAATGTGGGTATGTGTGTGTGTGTGTGGGGGGGGGTTAGGGGTTGGGGAAGGTACATATGTCTCAGAGGCAGAGGTCATGCAGTTTTAATCCCCTATTTGTTTGGATTAATTTGAATTTGAATTAATACCCCACTACCTTACCCCCTAAAAAATAGTAAAGGAAAACAGTCGAAAAACTGCTTACATATATGAACTTTTCTGACTTGTAAAATGTGTTTCTCCCAGCTTCCAGTCTCTGAGTTGGAATCCAGTCTTGAGAAAGAGAAAGAAAAATTGGCTGCCTTGATGCCACAGAATGAGAAAGAAAATGGTAGGTTGATGGTTTATAAATGGTTTGAGTGTAGTTGTATCAATAAACAGCAACAGGATAAATGGTTGAGACAGGGTGTAGGTACACTTGGCATGTATTGGTATGTGTATAGGATGGGTGAGAAACTGTGAACTTGTAATCCTTATTGCATTTTTCAACTGTTAGCCACATCTTAGCAGCACATTACAGTGTTGGTACACTGTACATTAGTGCTGGAAGGTTGCTCACACATTGTGTTTTTTAAAACCTACCCCTGGACGTTACCTTTAGTTTGGATTTAGAATTATCAGTAGTGTATGCAAATTTTCAGGAATAATCTACCATATGTTGCCAATAGTTGCTGTGGATTCACGCAGTTGCAGGTTGTGGTTTCCATTGTGAAAGACATGCTTTGAAGGGAAATGTTGTGTATGTGACTTAGAAAACTTTCATATCTTTTACACCATGATTTATTAATGAAGAATGATAGAAAATTTCAAAGAAAGGTAGCTGGGTTAAAGGAAAAATGCAGTCTTCACAATTTGAATTAGTGAATGCTGTCATTGTAATTCAGGAATGGTTCCTTTTAATCATAAGTCCATACTATTGTTACTTATTTGTTAAATTCATGCAGAATTGGTTTTTGGTTTGTCTTCAACATTCAATCTTTTAATACAGAAGCATAATAAAAAATACTTGTGAGCGAAGAAAGGAGAGATTTGTAGGATTTAACAGATTTTTGAAAATATACTTCGGGCAACTGCTTTATCCCTTTAAAAATAAGGTTCTTTCAGAAAGAAATTCATTGTTTATAGCTCATGAATAATGTATTCACCCAAACCTTGAAATATTCAGATGATAAAATGTGCATTTATCTTGTAATGCTTAATATTTTGGGGAAGTAAATCTTTTATCAAACTTAAGTTGCAATACTGAATGGCTTACCAGTTATAATGATCATTCTTTGTCGGTGCCATGTTGATGCAGTGTAAACAAGATATTTTTTTAATTTAAAATGGCCCATGCCTAATTATGTCAATGTTCTTTCTGGATATTACAGTGTAGGATTTTGTCGTCACCAAATTGTTGGGTAGGTTTATGCAAGTGTTTAACCAAATTTGGGCTAGTGCAGTCTGTGTTACATACCCCTGTCTCTCTTACCACCACAATTGTTTTGAAATCCACAGAAATGATAATTTATAGGTGTTCAGGTTAATGAAGCTTTGCCAATTTTTTTTTTCATGTAAGGTATTAATGAAGATAAAATGGTTGAGTGGAAAAATTTGGAAGAACAGCTTACAAAGATTTATAATGAAGTTATTAATAATCCGGAAAACACCCCAGAGTCATCATCCATTGAGATATCTGAAGATAAAAGTTTAGAGAGGTAAGAGATCTTCTCATGAAAGAGGGATACATAAGACTTGAGCACACCCTGACACAAAGTTAATTGTAGTCTTGATATTATGCAGAGTTCACAACCTTAATGATGGTGTGACTAGCTTGCATTTACACAGAATTATGTGAAAGATTTTCCTGCCAGCCTAGACTAATGTTCAGTGATATTGTCACTGCCTACTCCTGAACAGTAGTGAGTAATGAGGGTAAGGGAATATCTTTGTGCTCATCTAAACCCTCATTTTGTCAGTAGCATCAATTTCCTTTGAAAAGTAAATGCAATAATTATGGTTATGTTAGGAAGACATCCAGCTAATGAACACAGTATGGTCTTTTTAGAAATGTTTCGTCAAGATGGCAAGCATTCAAAGAATTTATAATTTCTGCGCTTGATGGGCAATATATAGTTTGTGAAGAAATGTTTGGTTGAAGTATACATAAGAGGCCATGCTTAGTGAGACAGCCACTGCTCTTAGCAAATAGTGCTGTCATACTCTGAGTTTAAATAGCTTATTTCTGTAACTTTGTGATTCCTTTTTCATCAGTGTTACAGAGGAAATTAAAACCCATCTTACTGAGTGCAACTTTCTGCAAGCTATTCAGCTATTGCAAGCAGCCAAAGAGTGCTGGTCGGAGGAAGGAATATTTGCAGCTGACATTGGAAGCAAGCAGTAAGTGCAGTAAATTAGCTGTTTATATAATCCACTGTATATAGACAGACAAACATTCAGACAGAAAGACAGAGAGGGAGAGAGAGACAGACAGACAGGCAAACAGGCAGACAGGCAAGCAGGCAGGGAACAAACAGGCAGACAGGCAAGCAGCCTGGCAGTTAAAGGGAAATATTTGCGTTTGTGAGGCTTTTTATGTAACTTATCCCTTTTTACTTACGATCTGATCCCGTTCGATGAAAGAGAGGTAACTGGGAAAAAAATTCTACCCAGTGAGCACTAATTAACAAGTAATTAACCCTTCTGTAACAACTGACAAATTTGTTCACCCAAACAATTATGCATGCAAAACCACACCTTCATCACCCCTGATATGAAATCCACCAATCAAATCCTTTTCATTACGCTACGTCATACAATAACAGACGCCTCCTACAGCATGTACAAAATGTTCGTAAATAACGAACTACTGAGAATTATCAGTACACTGTCTGAACTGAACTACAGTTAGTATACTAATGGGGTCATTACCACCTCCCTGGTATACTAAAATAACACTCACAAAGTTACAGTTAATGTAATTTGAATCGTAGTCGTTAGCTCTATGCGAGTTGCTTCGCTTTCGAAGCAGTAAGATGTAAAAGGGATTCTTGGTGTGTAACTGCTACTATCGGTTTAGGCCCTAGTAGTGGTAGAAAACAAAAATTTGACCAACTTATGACTCCACGTCGCAAAAACATTATGTTGAAGTCTTCAATAGATAAAGTAAAACCGTCCTGTGAATAATGCTCACTGTATGGGAGGTGAACAGTATGGTGAACCAGGAAGATGACACTGCATCTCCCTGGGTAAACTGCAATATCCCACGGCACAGCACAGGCTGTACGGAAACTGCCGTGGTAGCTTGTTGTGAGTTGTGAGCATGAAACACAGGGTAAGCAAGGTAAACACGTCTTGTGTAATGAGTGGAAATAGGACCCATGCATGTAACCGCTCTTACTAAATGAATATGCAGCAATGCAAAACGTTGCAATGTAGGCGAGCCTTATCGTTTGATACTGAGCCAGTTCGATGAGGAAATTGTTGCTTCTTTTTCTCCATATTTCGTGAGATGTGGGTTGATCTGTTGCAAGTTATTTGTGATTCATGTTTGAAGAGGGGAAGAGACCACAAGGGGATTACTTTGGTGTCATTTTGTGATATCTTTTCAAATGCAATATTTCCCTTTAAAAAGGTAGACAGACAAACAGACAGACAGACACAGAAAGACAGATTGGCACAGAAAGACAGGCAAACAAGCAGGGAACACTCAGGCAGGCAGGCAGGCAGGCAGGCAGGCAGGCTGACAGAGACAGACTACTATTAAGTTGCGGGAGAGGGGTCTAGAACAGCCTGACTTAACAATTTAAACACGATTACTATTCGTAGTATAAAATAATGTTTCAGACACAAATTTTTATGTAAAAGGAAAACTTGATGAAAGTGTAATGACGTAGGAGAATTAGACAGGGTTGCTTAGTATATATGTGAGGGTATGTGTCAAGTTGACAAATTTGTCATGTAATGTAATGTTCAGATGTTTGTGATAAAGGTGAGGGATACTTTACATCTAGGGAAAACAAAGAACTGATCATCAGTGTGAAGCTATTTAAGACATCACACCTGTTTCCTTCAAGTTCACTTTGCAAAGTAGTTGTGGTACCTTCATTTTCCAAAATGTTTAGAACCAAATATTCCAATCAGGTGAAAGTTTTACCAGAATGTTAAGAATAAGTTCCTCTTAACATATTACGAATAATTTGGGTCTCAACCATTCTTTCATAGGAGCATATTGTGCTTACATGACCATTGTACTAGCAGATAATATGCTGTTCGTAAGTAATCCATTAAGTCTCACCAGTAAACTTTTTCCAATAGCTTCTCTCCCCCAAAACTTTTCATTTGACAATAGTTATGAATGTTGCTTCATTTAAAAGTGTAGACCAACAAGTTACTTATAAGCTACTAAGCAGTCAATTTCTTTTCTTTGAGAACCCCTTTTCTTGAATCTATAGTTACCCATCTACATGATTTTGAAGTGTGTGCCATTTTATTTCTAATTTTGTGTACATCTAAACCTTTGTTAAAAAGAGGAAAGGGATATTCATAGGGAGACTGACATAAGCTTAACTTCTTTATTTATAGGCAGAGAGGCAAAGAAGATGAAGAAGGGGAAGAGGATGATGTTGATAACAATGATAATGATGATGATGATAATAAAGAACTTTCAGAGATTCTGAAAATTCTGAAAGTAATATATATGGGTTGGTATTCTTTTATATTTTGTTTGGATCTAATACCATGTAGCAAAGTCTAACATTTTTTTATGCTGAAATTTTGAGTTATGAAACTATTTGAAAAACCCTTGTTTTTGTCTGTTCCTACACAATGAAAAAGTAACAGTAGCATTTAAAGCTATGTAGAAGATCGGTTTTGGTATCCCCAGAAGAGTCTGACAGTTTTGAAAATAGTTTTCAGGTATGGATAAAGCACATTTATGAAATTCTGGGATAAGTTTCCTAGGTTTTCATGGAAATTCATATTTCTTGAAACTGAAACTGAAGAAACTTGCACATTTTTTGAAACAAAAAAACAAAAATTATTAGCAATAAAAATATAAAAAAAAAGATGTACCCTGTGTGCTTGGCAAAATAAAATAGTGCCACAACTGTGTGCTTGAACTGTTCTAGCCTATGGTAGAAAGCCAGGGCCGCATTTAGCATGTGGGGGCCCAAGGCCCAGAATAGTGTGGGGGGCCCCTTCATGGTTAGGTCCACTATCAAAGCAGAGTGCCACCATAAATTGATGTGTAGCATGCAAGAAAATTTAAGCAGAAAATGCTTCCAAGATCGCTGGAAATGGCACTTCCCAGGCATTGCAAGTTGCATCTAAACGTTTTCAATTTTGAAGTCTCATGTTCTGGAATTGACTATTGTCACAATCCTGATTAGTGCACAGCTATAGGGCAGGGATAGAATTTAGGAACTCTAGCATCCCCTTCTCCACATTTAAGGTGCTAATGAGGGCAATCCAAAGCTGGCATATACATGCATCCAGCCCCTTCGTCCCCTTCCAAGTTTTTCAGAGATGGAGAATGACCACACCATGCATAGTACTGCCTCGTGTTACACCAAATAAATGCTCTTTGTCTCATTTCCTGTCTCTTATATTTTGAATTTCTTCTACTAAATGCACAAGTTACATTTGGAGAAGATTAGAGGATGTCTTATCCAGGAAATGGTTTGAAAAATTGAAAACAGCTACAGACATTGGTAAAACGGCTCCAGAAAAGTTTTGAAATGAAGGTTGTCAGAAGCTATTTGTAGCTCCAGAGAGGAAAACTTATTTTCAAGTCCTGCTAGTAGCCTTCTACATAATTAATCACATGGACACACCAGATGGAATAAACTAAACCTAGTGTAAATGCTCTCTTGGAATTCGATTTGCGCAATGTGCACAGGTCATGTCATTTGAATTCCTTGGATTGAATGGTGACTTTAAATTTTAACTACATGAAAATTCAAATGAGCTATTCATATTTACTGATTGTTCGATGATTATGGAAACAGGATTCATGACCTGGACTTGAAGACTTCCTTAAGTTGTTCACAGTGAAGTGGACATATGAATCACATGATCGGTGGTCGATAGTAAGAACGTCATCCAAATATCTATAAGGATGCCGATTTGTTTTGTGCAAAACCCACAGAATTTACATTTGTAGACACTGAATTCATGGGTTTTGTGGTGTTATGTGTGTGACAAGTTACTCAAATACCTTAGACTAAAGACCATGAATCCTCATAGGCCCCATGTATTTATGGAAAGACAACTTTTGTTTAGTGTGGAGTTCCGAACAAATTTCCGTATTTTACATGTTGACCATCGACAGACGGACAGTAAGGCATCTTATGCCTCCACTTTTGAGGCCCCTTAAATGTGGGGGCCCAGGGCCAGGGCCCCAGTGGGCCCTGCCGTAAATCCAGCACTGTAGAAGGCCTTTCGTAAAGTGAAAGTCATGTGGATAATATTATGGAACAAATCCATGTGTACCATGGTGAGAACTACTTCACTTTTTACTCCTGATTTTTGTGAGGGCCATTGGCAGGGCCATGGACCCCTGGCCAACAGGGTGCATTGTCGACGGGGGGGGGGGAAGGAGTGGGGGATGTACAAGAATGACTTCACAAAGTTGTGCTCAATCTAACATTTTGAATTAGCTTCAACATTTTATAATTCAGCTCAGGAATATCCTGTAAAGATAGAAGTTGGACCAAATTGGATTCAGTTTTCAATCTAATTGTATTATATGTTATTGAAATTTTAGACTTTAGGTACACTTTAAGGGAACAAAAAGGATAGTTGAGTATGTATCTGACATTTTAAGGTATGACTGAGGTAACTTTTCAAGCCTTTAAAATCAACAGCTTCAGTCATTGCACAACCTGTTCTTCTTGGGAAAAGGTGAAATATTCTTCAAAAATCAGAAAAAACATGGAAATTCAGAACAGGATTATTCAGAAAAGAGATGATAATAGTTCTCCATTTTAATTTTGACTTTTTAGGTGAGAGTGTCCCCAAGGCAGCATTTGAGGAGTTGGACATTGAGTCATTACAGAGACTTGCTGAAGCAGGTTTGACAGGTACCACTAACACAGAAGTGGAAAATATCACTGTTAGTGAGGTTACCAAGCAACAAGTCCTGACACAGTACTTACAGGTAATTTGCTTAATAATATTTCCAAAGGTGAAAATAGGCCAGAAGTCACTTGCAAAAGTCAGGGATATCTGAATTATTTCTACAATTTTTTTTTTTTTGTAATTGGTGTGTTTATCTAGGCTCCATATTTGCTAGAGGTTGTCTTTATTAGAATTTAAGGCTAGAAAAAATTGGGTCACTTTTGTTCTCTTATAAAAAAAGAAAGTAAAAAAAAATCAGTTGGAGAACCAGAGGTGTTACTGGAGGCTAACCAGTGGTCATATAACCCTCAATTGTTTTCAATTTTCCTTAATTAACATCTTGGCTCCTCCAATGTATCTTTGCTCCCTCAAATGCATCCTTTCATTATGAAATTGTTTGTTAGCTTATTTAGCATCCCCAGACGTACATTTTTCGCAAGTGATAAACAGAACTTTCCCTCACCAGTTAAAGATGTCTTTCTTTTTACATGGCAGTTCTGAGGAGTTTTCTTTCTTTTCCATAGCTTAAAATCATGAAAAACAGTATTGTTAAGGATATAAATAAATGCTACACATTTTTGTGTAACAAAATTTCTCCCTGTCTGCATCTTTGTATTAAGTGGTCTTATTCTTACTTTTGTTAAAATTGAATTAGCCTGCTTTCATTTTACCTCCATAGTACTTGACCTTTTTACATTTAATCAGTCACTTAGTGCTATGTTTTGTCCCATTACTAACAGGTGATGGAACTAGTCTTTCCCCTGTCCTTACAAAGGTACACCTGACTGACAAATTCTATGTGTATTTTTTTTATTCATCCTTGATAGGACTGTGTCAACTTTGCCAAGTTAGTTCAAAAAGCAGTCCCCATCCTGTGTGAGCTACTGGTCTCAAAAACCAACTCTGATGTCCTGGAAGCTGTGTCATTCTTTGTGTCTGCCTTTGAGTTTGGTGTGACCTCTTCTCAGGAGGGGGTTCGTAAGATGATGGTTTTGGTTTGGTCAAAGGAACAGGCCGTAAAGGAAGCAGTGGTTAATGCTTACAGGCGCCTCTATCTGAGCCCAGATGGACCCACGGAAAGGTGACTTGATTGTTCCCTATGTTGGTCTGCTGAAAGGGTACTTTATATAGCCATTTGGCAATGACCATTGTAAGATGTGGGCACTGTTGCCAAGTCAGTATCAAAATTTCATTTCACCCTGTAAATAATGTACAAAATAAGTTTAACAATGAAAAGATTATCTTGATAAAAAAAATTTATCTTGATAAAAATTTATCTTCTGGTAAAAATCTTCCAACTTGATTTTTCAAATAAGAGGGTCTTTTCAATTTTTTTTACTATATTTAACAGGGCAAGATGTCTCCTCATTGTCAGAAATCTTATGGCTCTAATGTTTGGGGCTACCATAGGACAGATGACATCCCTGGAGGAACTAATCTGTGAGTTTGTCCGAAGCAAGGAGCTCCCCAAACAAGTCTTCCAGCTATTGTGGGAGATTTTCACCAGCAAACATCCTGACATGGGTGACATGGAATCCAGGGCAGCTTTGAAACTACTTGGCATGGCTGCAGGGTAGGTTTGCATTAATGTTATCTCTGCATGTAAATGTAGGCTTATTCCCAAGCCTCAAATCAAAGACTTACTGTATCAGAACTGAATGGAGTTTTGTGTTTTCTAGAAGGTTTTGGAACCTATATTTTTCTCAGTCATATCAAATACAAGTTAAAAAAAAGGGCAGATAGGGCACAAGGAAACAAAGTCACCCTAGTGCTGATAGTCAAAATTGATTAATAGTCACTAGTAGCATTTACTCTTGTTAAGTCAGATTAATCATGCTAAAAACCCAAGGTGTGATAACTCTACCTCAAATACTACACATAATATCCTGTTGAAATATGGCCTCACTTATCAAACCTATCACTAAAGTAGTTGGTCAGTGGTTTTCACATAAACACAGTGATGGTTTTCTCACAAAGCCTTACTAATCCACAATCGCAATTTACCAGTTGAGTGTCAATACTTGAAAAGATTTGTTTTTACTGTATTACAGCAATATAAAGATTGACAAAGATGACACGCTAATTTTGTTTACTAGCCAAAGCTTTTGTTCGAGAACATGCTCAGTAGTAAAGCATTTCAATATTTGTTGTGGTGTGCTATTTGATGTCATTGATAAATTAGTCTTGTATTTCTACACAGTGTACACTGTACACACTTCTGCTTTCAAATAGGCCTATCACATGATAATAATTGAAGGGCTAGGTGGCCACATGGGAAGCAACTTGATGACAAGACTTACATTAATGGGGCTTGCACTAGGGGATGGTCTGACCTACATTTTGCAATGCACAGTAAAGACTGGGAATATCCTGGTATTACAAGTTACTAAATGTTCTTAAAATGTGAAATGAACTCATGAACTCGTTTTTCAGTGTGCACAAATCAAGCAGATTTTATGTTCACAAACCAAAGAAAATACTAAGTAAATCACCTCAGTTTGGGAATTGATAAATTGTGGTTATGGGGTTGGCACTTTGTATGCAAATTATACGTCTCCTGGTTATATATTTGTTATTAAGCAGACCAGGTGCTACATCCCAGGATACTTGGGGTAAATGTAGTGTAATGCTTGCTCTGTGACTGTAAGTTTTATGAAATGATGTAAATAAGGTCATTGACAGTAGACTTAAATCCAGGTTTCTGAAACATGTTTCCAGACCGTGACAGATTTGTTCGCGGACACCATGTCGTATCAGTGTTCTTCGACCTAGAGAAGGCATATGATACCACTTGGAAATATGGC
>WURT03600473.1:0-13781 GCA_009936505.3 Holothuria glaberrima
CAGTGCCTATGTAGTGCTTAGCTCTCAGTGACCCTGAGAATGACTATTCATAACTCTATTTAAAACAAAGCATCTTGATTGCTTTCTACAATGTTAAGTAGCAAAACAAAGGATTAGTAAAGAGTCTGAATTGGCATCTGATTTGGGGGAAGAGGTAGGATGGGGAATATGGAAGAGCAGATAATGATACTTGACTAACATAGCCCTACAGTATACCCCAGTGATAAGTCTCAAAGTAATTTGCTAATATTACCCCTAGTAAATGATATCCTGTCCTAGAGACAATTCTTCCACACAGCTGTAGTTACACCCCCTGCACCCAACAACAAATTATCCCACAAGTTCCCATTTGACCCCTGGCTTAGGAGAGGATATTAGAATAACCATCTTCACCAAGGACACAACATAATGAATAAATGGTGACTGTACTAGCAATCCTTTGATCACAACTCTTAATGCCTGACCCAATTATCACCATACTCTAACATGATTACATTGTGGCAGAAGAAGAATTCTCAGAGCAGACTCTGCTGAGGCAGGAAATGTGGGACATTGGTAATAACCTCTACAAACTGTCTTCCACAAAGCCAAACTGTGTCATTCCAGAGAACCATGTTGTAAAACCCAAGGTCCACAAACCCACTGTGTGGTGCACTAAAAGACAAAAGTTTCGCATTTAAACTTTTAAGATATTTGTAAACCTAATGTAGATAAGTCTACTAATACTTCATAACATAGGAGAGGAACTGGTCCTCTGGGCCACAACGGTGGAGTAACACTGATATAGAACACTGTGACCAATCATGA
Source organism: Holothuria glaberrima (assembly GCA_009936505.3). Lineage (NCBI taxonomy): Eukaryota > Metazoa > Echinodermata > Holothuroidea > Aspidochirotida > Holothuriidae > Holothuria > Holothuria glaberrima. Next base: position 808 of record WURT03600473.1, read on the forward strand.
TCCCTAACTTTTCTGTAAACAATTTACAACAAATATGAAAATATGTTGCAATCTACCATCTTTTTGGTCTGCAGTTTCCTAAATTCTTTCCATCGATACAGAGCACCTCGAAGCAGCTTTTTGTTATGGTGTTGCACCGCTCTAATCATTCCTTTCCTGGAGTTGATGGACTCTTTTTGCACTTGGCGCCAGAAGTAAAATACCCTCCTGAGTTTCACTATAGATTCAAAAAGAGAAAGCAGGTTGTAAAATAACCTATAAATGCATCCTACAATACTTTCACGCTTCCCACCCACTTCAGAAAAATTTATATGAATTTATGCTATTTTTATACTGAAAGATTTACCAAATTTTATTTTTATGACATCTCATGTTCAATTTATGACTTCTATGCTTTCTTTTGGAGAATACCAATAGTTTCTGCATGGTTGGTATCACAGGACAGTGGGCTATTATTGCAAAAATATCTGTTTCTCATAATACTACTACAGCCTAAATGGTAGAGATCTTGCAGCTGAGGTCTAAAGGACACACTCAGTGATGCTGTGGTTATCAAGGAGCCTGAGGACAAGCAAACACCAGGCAACTCACATACATGTGTTCACAATGCACATAGCATTGCATATGGTACTGTAAACTGATGCAACATGGATACTAATTACATGTGCAGGTTTGGCATAAACTAAGGGCACAGTGGGTTTGTCTGCTCTTATATACTTGGTTGCCTGGCAACAAATAGTTAACACAAGCTTAACCAAGAAAGCTCTCGATCTAAACCAGGGAGAGACAGATGGTACTTCTGAAGATTCCTTATCATCTTGATTACAATGCACATATAACAATACTCCATTAGCTAGGAGAGCTAATCTCCTCCAAGGCCACCTAAAAATATCAAATAATTAAATACAACAAGAAAGGTAAGATTAGGCACAGAAAACAGGCAAAATTCAACAACCCTTACTCTTGTTCAAATGATGGTGGGCAGCATTTAGCTGCTGTTCCTTGGATGTCACCTTTATGGCATGGCTAATGGCATACCGATGCCAAGCACTAAATACAGTGTGTACCATGTGGTTCTGCCGGTGACTGACAGCCATGGCTTCCATCGCCTGCATTTTGGAATGCTCCCTAGCATTGTACCTCCAAGTTTGGAAAACATACCTTTACAGAAGTGAAGAAAAATTCCTATTAAACTGCAACACACATGATTAGGATATACAGCCAAAATGTTTCTATAAATAACCAGTGATATTTCTCTCATTAAATCCAGCAAATAGTGATATTTCTCCTCTGCAATATCACTGACAAAGAGAGTGGTGACACTCAAATCACAAAATCACAGAAAACCAAACTACAAAATGTTTAGTTTGTGTTGTGTGTCAAAATCAGCATTTTGCACAACCAGGAATTACATACAACCAGAAGGTTGGTTCTTTTGAAAATATCAAAACATTACCTAATGCTGCAACCAAGAAGTTAGCTTCCCTTGAAATGGTTACGTCTTCTTTGACAAAATAAAAGCCCTTACAATACTTGTATCCTGTCCAATAAAATCTGTTCTATGTATACCAATGGGGGAAACTTTTCAACAGAGGGATGGGGGAGGGGTGGTTCTGTTCTTTCACATTTTCACACTTAAGCATCCCATTAATGTCATTTCATTTCACGATAAACTCTTCCATTACGAAGGTATCTAGTGACCAGTTTAGGATGTAAACACATGATCAAAAATTTAATTCTACATATGATATCTTTATGGCCTCTGAAACAAATGAAGGTCTTAATTGTGTAGCACAGAGTATGGCTGCTCTGGCTCTACACATGTATTCCGCTAGAAATAATTTTTTTTTTTGAGCTTTTGCTTCACAGTGCCTTCAGCACTTAAAGTCACTTTGTTTTGTGTCATGTTTTTAGGTAATTTACTTTTTTTTGTACTTTACTCTGATTTTTAAAGGGAGTGTTCTGCCTTTGATGTTGAGCCCCAAAGGGTTTTGTAGTTTACTTCCTTCTGATACTACTACGATGTGTAACTGCATAATTGTAATTTGGCCATATTGTATATTGTAGTGGGGACACAAATAAATCAATGAGAAAAAAAAAGACATGTAGCTTACGAGCAAGTCAGAGAGAAAATGAGCACATGTTGGAAGCTTAATTAGTGTATACAAGTGATTAAAACATCAACACTATGTAGGGATACATGTTATTACATCATACTACGATACCCGTAAACAAAACAATGTAAGTTTCATTTTAGGTCATCATTTGCAGATGACAAAAGTTACAGTGCAACAAATACAGTAATTGGGATATTACTCACTGTAAAGTTTCTTGCATACACTTGCTGTGTTTTTCTTCAGCTATGTTTAGTCTCCTCTTCATGTCAGCATGGTAGATCTACAAACAAATCCAAATACAACATTAAATAGATAGCTTGAAAAGTTGACACACTTGGAAGGGGGGTGGGGAGGGGGCTATAAGTATTGGTTTTGATGGGGCTTATCCTATCATCACGAAAACCCACAGTGGATAGCATTATGTTACACACTCCATGGTGATGCATACCTAGGGCTATGGTTAAGTGGATTAAAAGCACAGGAAGCAATGAGACTAAGCAACTGGAAGGTTCAGGGTGTAATTCCCAGTTCAGTCATAAACAATGTTGGATTTAAACTGAGAGCCTTCATATTACATGACTTCCAAATCTGATTAATAAAGTTACATCAGAATATAACTAGCATGAACTTGTAATCCCTTACTGTAGCCCCACAGATACTCTTTTCAAACAAAGGATCACATGACCAAAAGTGTTCAAGTGTTTAAACCAATTTAGGCCACCAAAATGGTCGCAGGGACACTGCTGTTTGCATATAAATTTGATGATGAATCTGCCACATTTTGGACAAAATATTAAAATGAACAGAAACAAATTTAAAATCCTTGACTCACAATTCATTCGAACATATGCCAAGTTTGCATAATCTTTCGATACTGTTTCAATCAAGCTAGTCCAAACTTTACACAGAAGTCAGTAGGACACAGCAATATTGGTACACCAAAACACCTTTGTTCAGTGGCCACACATGACGCATAACACATTAGTGTAGGATGCTCTGTCCATAACATGAGAAGTCCATGCCCTTTTGCTGGGATTGTCAAGTGTCTTAGGCTAAGAGTAACTTTTAATTTGAGTTTTTTCTTTGTAATAATTGTAGAAGGCAGAATAGAATTACAAAGTTTGCTCTCACTTTTAAATTTTGGGCATTTTAAATCTTCCCAAGTCATTCTAGATTCTAGAACTCTCCTGGGTCTGAAAATGGCCTGTGGGCAGCTCCTCCCTAAACCTTAGTTTAGCACAGTGATGCTAAGCACTAACAATTTACTCTATCGCACAAAATGAGATAAAAGCTCCATGAGCTTTGTGTGCTTTAACTACATTGTTCACATGAGCAGGGACTACAAAGGTCTGCTTTAGTCCGAATATTTACTTTCCCTACACCTTAACCCTACTTAATGCTCAGAATAACCTTGGTGGACCTTCATCAGTCAACTGGACTTTCCGACCAAACGATAGGAGTACCAGGGGGATGCTGGGGGTTTCAGACAGTTCTTTTTCAGATTCTGTTTGACCAATGAACCAATGTCTCTCTCTCCTACCACAATATATGATCACCTTACCTTCCAGTGATCCATTACTGACTGAAGTAGCTTCTTGCTGTGGTGGTCAACTGCTTTGGATTTTAAGGAACTTTTTTTCCTTCGAAAGGAGACATACTTGCTCCAAGCATTCCAAGCTTTACGAGTGATGAGAGAGTAATTATATTGCACTGCTATAGTATCATTGGCATTGCTGCAAGAAAAAAATATGTAATAACATCTGGTCATACTTGTTTACTGAAAGTATTCTTTGAAAAAGAGAAGTATCTGCTTCAAAAGATACCTTCTTTCATCTAGAGAAACATTCCATATCAGTTTCCACAGCTACAATTCACACAACAGCAGTTCTTGGCCTTCATTTACCTACTGAAGTGTATGCAACCCTCAGAAAATCCTGTTAAAACCTGTTGAACAGATTTGAACATGTAGAACAGGCAATTGGCAACAACTAACAGGCTTCAACAGGTACCAACAGGATCTTGTTTTAACTGATTGAGCTTAGTGTTGATATTTATTCACTTTGTTGACTACAACAGATAAATGGTGGGTTTCCAGTTCATACCTGTTTCATACCTGTTCAAAACTATTGGTATTTCAAGAGGTGTCATACAAAATTTTCCTCCTACAAATGATTTCCTCTTCTCTTAAGCAAGGAAATAACTGTAAGAGCACAAAGCACTATCAGAGAATACAAACAATTGATCCGAATATTTAACCTACATGTAGCTTAACAAGGAATTCTTCCAAGTCCCACAATCTCTTCCCTTCAATCAGGTGGTACTGACTAGCCACATCTGATCTCTCTGTTAACAGGTCTTTGTAGTGACTCAGTAGGAAAATTTGGGCTCTCGAATAGAACCTAGCATCTATGCAAATCTTAAGGTCATTTTTCTAGATGTGTCAGACTTTTTGTTTTTTAAGTTTACATCTCATAAATTGAAAAACACAAGTACTAGAATATGTCAGTATGTTCTTTTATTTGGATTTTTTGTAACCAACTATGACTTTAAGGATTCTAACATCTCTCACTAAATTACGTCCTCAAAGTTTCTTTTCACAAGAGGAAAGGCTTTTTAAGTTAACACTTTTTTAAGTTAACACTGAAGACTTGTTACCAGCACTGTACTACACTTATACAAGACAGTGTGTGTAATGTAAGTTTTGCCAGGACAATAGGAAACAACTCATATTTATACACACCACAAGACCAAAGGTCTAGTGGGGGAGTGTGCCCTATTAATCATAAAGTGTATGAAATTGCAGCAACTGCCTAACAGGTTGTATAAAAGCTCCTTGCTTGAAAGTAAGCCTACTTTCATAGATCAATGATGGTGTTTTGTGTTGTAACACAGACCTATCTGTCGAAGGGAAGCAGTTGTTATTAAACTAAGCATAGTTTCAATGTGGTTCTGAGGTAATTCCTTTTTAGCACAAAGTTATCTTCCTGTTTTTGCTGAGTTTTTTTTTTATCTGTTTGACAGAGAACCACTTATAAGTCTGCATGAGTGGGCTTCATGAGCACTCACCTTTGCTTGACTTCTTTCACAACCTCTTGCCACTGATGAAAATGTTTGCGACAAAGATGAGACATGTAGTGCTGGGAGGCAAGATCCTTTGAAAGTGAAGCACAAACAAAAAGACAAGAAATAATTTGCTAGTATGCAATGATAAATGAATGCAAGTGGCCCCATATGACAGCTATTCACAGCTAACCTTTTTGTTTACCCAAATATTAAGAAAATTGGAAAAAATTCAGATAACATGATTTTCCACCAACTGGTTGTAACAGAGTTGGACCAAATAACACAAATGTCAGTGATTTATACCAATATGCAAGACTTCAAATCCCACTGATGGCAAATACTGATCTAACAATTATCAGCTAAAAAAAGGCTATGTACACAAGACTAGTGACCACTCTACATAGCAGAGTTATGTTCAGGCTATCTTTATACTTCAACTGAAGGTAGGTCCATAATGAAATTACATCCTGGTATCCTTTCTATTACAGGGGTGATCACTTACCATTTTGTGAAAATGTTGACAATTCTTTGTGTGGAGGGCTTACCATCCTTCTCAGGGATGGAGAAGGAACAACATAAAGGTCCAAAGAGGTGGATTAGGAAGGGGAGGGGTCCAGGTACAAAGCCCCAATGGATATTCATTGGGGCAGCCTAGATACTACTATGGCCTATGCCAAACCTGCCGAAGTGCTTTTCCCAACCATATTTCTAAATGCCATTTAAGATAGCTTTACCATGTTTTCTTGATCAGCTACAATGTTCCTCAGGCCTTCTTTCCATGTTGTGAATGCCCCCTGCAATGACTTTCGCTCATGATGAAGTATAGCCTGTGAATGAATGAAATCATGTTACACTTTTCTGTTCAGTTTGCCTTATAATTTTACTGGCCGCATATGAGTACAGCTTCATACAACTACAACCAAAATAAACGAGACTGTCATCTAACAAAGCTCTCTATCCAGGCATTGTTAGCATAAAAGCAACAGGAAACATTTCTTTATAACACTTCTATTTCCACAAATAATCTTGAGGTATGGATTCCAACATGTAAACCACGGTTCCAACAGTTTTGAGATAATGACATTCAAGACTTTTTCCACTTTACCCACTGCAGGTCTATTATCAACAATTAAAAAAAAAATGTTTTCATTTCTTACATTTATAAGAGGACAATTTAGCTTCCCACAAAGTCAATTTATGTCACATTTATTGTCAGGTTTCAAGGCTTCATCACATGATTGTGAACCACTGGAAACATAGAAGGCAGCAGAGGATGAGGTATGGTATCAAAGTTTGGTGCCCCCAGAAAATTTAATCCCCTGTTTATAGCCATTTCCCTTCCTTCCTGACTAAAAAAACAAAACAAAGAGTTGACACTGCAGAGATACAAAGAGACAATACTACTTAAAAAAATTCTCATCATCTCACCATTCTCTCCATCATTCTCCTATCTAAGCTCAGTTGATATGATCTCCACCACAGATTAAAGGTAACAGACAGAACATGGTCTCTGCAAAAGAAATTTTCATTAAATTCCAACCTGGAAAAATTTTATAACCTTTTAAAATGTTTCAGTGGAATATTAGTTCAAACATACTTGTGGCCAACAATAAAAGATGGTATGCATGGTAACAGCACAGATTCATCTGCTAAAATTAATAATCACAATATTACACTGATTAAGGGGAGATAGATCATTCTAACTTTCAGCTACTGATGGATGAGAACAACAATGGGCCTAATTCATAGTGTGAGTCAGCTGTGTGCACAAGTTGAACAATGGCAAGCACTTTCATCTGACAGTAGCCTTCAAAGAGAATTGGCCAGCAGCCCTAAGCATCTTACACAAAACTTAAAATTGTAAACTACTTCTGTGAACCTCCAAATTCCTTAATGAAGGTGATGTTTCACTTACAAGGATAATGTTGCCCTAAGTTTCTCTTCACAAGAACAATACGGAAATGCATTGTTTATTTATTTACAACATACTGTACAGTTAATCCTCATAGGCATGCATATTATTTATCAACATGATATAGAGATGATGGTCAAAGAACAGCCATTACAAACTAAGCCTTTTTATTCAATCCAATCTTTCCTCCAGTATAGATGTTTCATAAAATTTACAAACATGAGAAAATATGTAGCAAAGGACAACAGGTTAAGACACATAAAAGTTAAAGAGATTAAGAAATATACAATAAATCGTGATGCCATTTCATGCACAAAGGGCTACTCTGTATATAAAAGAGATTCTTTCAGAGTAATAATCTAAAACATGGAGTAACATTTGGATTTTATAAATTTACGATAGCTTTAATTACACAAAGAATTAGGTTTGAGGTGTAGAAAATGTCTCTTAGTAGCCTGAATGCTTTTAGCAAGTATGAAAAATTTATGGACTACTAGTACTGTGCATAGAGTCACACTACTAGCAAAACAAGATATTTGCCACATCCTTAAATTAAACATGACTTACCTGCAAAACTGTTGGGCTAATTCTCCATCTTCACGTTTCACCTTCTGGTATTCTACATTGAGAGCTAGACCATGCAATGACTTGAAGCAGAGTGTGCGGACATAATGCGCTTCAGCCATTAAGTATTCATTCTGAAAAGCGTCAGATATGTTTGTTGAGTTAAAGAAGGTAATATCAGTTTCCTTCACATGTTATCACACTTATGTGTAATTCAGATGGCAGGGGTATTTTAGTTTTCAAAACTAGACAATCAAGGCAAAAAAAAAAGAGGTTCCATAGGCTTGTCTAAAACACATGTGGTTATTTCAATCTGTGAGTTCCCATTCTAAGAGTCACATTAAGTGTGAAGTTTAGGAATATTTCAGCATCAGCATCTAAGATACATATATATCACAATTATAACAGATATTACATTTAACAAGTGCCAAAAGGTGATTGTCAGGGAGTTGTTTGGAAATTCTAGTGTTTTGTCATCTGTTAGTTTCCCACGTTTGGATTACTTGGAATGCATGATTGTGTAATTCATTGTTAATTGGGGTGTGGGCATGGTTATGTACAGCAGTTGCTTACCATCCTGCAACCATGTCGCCCTGATACTGTCTAGATCGAGTAAGTTCCCCACTGCTGAGGGTGGGTATATTCTTCAAACAAGGCAATGAGGTCTCAACCAAAAATTTAGATGTTGAGGTCTAATTGATTTACTGGATTTTGAGGTCCAAGCTATATTCTATGTGTATCACTCATTATTGAGAACAAGTGTGTTGTTGTACTGCATTTTGAGGCAGAAGGAACTCGTTGAGTATCTGGTTTGGCGGATGGAGAAACCAAGTAAAACATGGTTTTTCTGTAAATGTGATTCTTACTATCGTGCACTTAGCTAAAGTGAAATTTCAAGGTTAGCCACTATGTTATTTTATCCAAATCAAACGCAGGGGATTCATAGTTGATTTCCAAAATTGAGTTTCCGTGAGGGGATAAATGAGTTTACTTCGGGCAAAATTTAAAGTAAAAGTTAAAGTTGAAATTTTGAATTATTTATAAGCCAAAATTGGTGAAAGTTAGTTGACAAGAGTAGCAGAGGAAAACTACTACAGAGAAGTGTTCTCAGAGGGTGAAATGTTAATAGTCTGACAACTGACCTTGGTTTGGTGTCAGGTATCAGAGGGGATCATGAATTCCTGTGTCACTATATGTTTAGACAAAGATTATGTCAGGTACTCCTGGAATTCCCTTAAAGGGATAGTCTAGATCCTAAACAGAAAATTAAATCAATTTTGAGAGACTGGGGTCATTATTGGTAAAGCGATACTTATGTTGCAATAAAATTGAAGTGGTAATTTTATCAAAAGCATGTCAAGGAACTGCTCTATGTTAATTTGAAATTCTGTGGCAAATATTGGGGACAGTTAGTTCCTTTGTTCATCCACAAGAGTTTTTTGGTTTTGGTATGTCCCTTTAAGGCTGAAAATTCTGAGGGGCAGTGTTATTGTACCAGGTGTGGCTAGTGTGTGATGGATGTGGAAGAGATTCCCACCACTGGTTGGTCAGGATACACTAAGCTCGGCAAAGGTTTCTGCGTCGTCGACCGAGTAGGCATGACATGAACAGTCACTGTCAGGGAGTATTTATGTAGTTGGGGGACCCCTACTGTGTTTGCTAATTAATTTAAGAATAGACAGAAGTATGTCACATTCTACTCTTTAGGGAATCTGAAAGCAAGCATTACTTATGTTATTGTTGAAATGAAATCTGAAGTAAGAGTTTACTTATATTATTGTTAAAACAAAATCTGAAAGCAAGGATTTCCTCATCATTTTATACTTATTGAAGAAAGAGCTCTGAAAGCAAGTATATATAAATAGACTCAAGAAGACTTGACACATTGTGTTTAGTAATTTGTTGTGTCTAGTGGTCCCAACTGTACCATCATAGCAAGTCATAGATGTCACCTCATGACAGTGATGACTCTCACTGTCACATCCAATGTGATCCCTCAAGTTTAAGATGAAGATATGTACTTAATACTTTCTCCTGTAGATTAGCTGAAATTGTCATGACTTTATCATAGGTATGTACCATTAGCCTTTTTAATAAAAAAAAAATTATTTTTCTAACTTTGCGTAAATGTCTCCATCTCCAGTAATGTTTCCAGCTGTCCATAGCAATCCTTAAGGACTTCATTCTGTAATGGTAAACAGAGTAAATAATCTTTTCAACTTGCACTTTTTAAAATATACAAAACTCTAGTAAATTCAAAGCTGTAACATTCAAAAGAAACTTATCACTGAAGATTTCAGCCTCAATATTACCAAAAAAGTTATTCCCATTAAAGGTTTGTCATGCCAATTGCGGGTATTTTACTTGTTTTTAGAATCTCTAGTAACTTGTAAAGAATCACACAGTGTACAACAATATGTCACTTGCCTCTGTCATTCAATTAACAAGAAACTGAAAAGCAATGTACCTTTGTATTAACAAAGTAATATACATCAGAAATAATCCTTGGTGTTGGTCAAACTGACATCCCTGAAAGCTTAGACAGTTTTTTGAAGCGACTCCAAGTGGGCACTATGCTTTTGTTACTGACACATAAAATCTCTCTGAGCCTCAAACAAGCAATTTCACAATTCCTAGCAGATGGGCAGAGTCGGCAGAAAAGAGACAGATGGATAGACAGTCCTCCACACTGACAAACCAATAGATGACATGCAGATAGAGATAGACATGGACAGACAGTCAGACAGACATGGACAGATAGTCAGACAGACAGACATACATATAAACTGTTGGCCATAGCCAACACGGACCGAAAACAACAGAATGGCAACTCCTTACCTAAATATCTCCCTTGCTTTCTCTGTCTCTTTCTTCATCTTCTCTTCTTCAGTCTCCTCTATCCTTTCTGTCCATCTTCTCCAAGCACATTTTAAAATCTGCAAAATGTTTTACTTGGTTCAGAATTAAGTATTTTATTTTCCTCACACATTCAAGGATAGCTAAACAACAGGTGTTTATTTGAAGACTTTACCTTTTGTACATGTCAGGAGAAATGGAAAATGTGCCATAACACTAAATTCAGTGAAGCATCTACCACGAGAGTACTGTAATAGTTTTTTGGGGGAATGAGACCACAAATACTATATAGCAGGAAATTTTTGTTAGGCTAATTTTTTGCAGTTCTGTACCTTTTACACATTTTTGGAGATTGAAGAATTCTCTGTTACAATTGTAAGGATAAACCAGCATAGTCATGTACAGAGTAATGAAAGTTTTTTTGCGGGTCTTAAATTTGCGATTAGTCACTTGGTCATGGAAAGTGCGAAAAATTAAATCCCTGTGAAAATTTCCCACTGTACAGTACAAGACAAACCTGACGTAAGGTCTAGAGGTTTGAAGAAAAGATCAGGTGAGTAAAGTGTGCCTTTCAAATCACGAAACTTAGAATTAGCGTTCAGGTTTGTCTGGATTCAAGAATATGCAATAACTTTCCTTCTTATAGGTGATCCTGAATTCAAATTTATCACAATTCAGGGTGGGGAACTGTCCCCAATGAACATTTGGGGTGGGGAACTAAAAGGATATTAAGCTGTTAGACTTGACAACAACAAATAAATCCATGAGGATGGTTAACCTGCTTGTTTGGTCAACAATGCCCTGATGCAGGCATACACCTGAAAACCACAAAGCAGTAAATGAGGTACACACATTGTAACTAACCTGTCTCTGGTGAAAGTTATCTGCTTCTTCTGTCTGTAAAATTTTCAGTCTTCTTTTCACAACCACCAGATGTAATGAGGAGAAACCAAGTCTCTGGAACAAAACGAAATACAAAATTTTAACAAAAGTAACTTACTTGATCTTGATGTAGTAAAACAATTTCAAATTTTGAAGGCTTCATTATATAGAGTACTTTGTGAATAGTTGGTATAACCACATAGACAGGTCTTAGTCATTGGTTCAGAGCTAAAAGCCGCTACTAACATGTGTGGGTGTTTGGTGACATCAACCACTTTCATCAGGCTTAGAACTATTTACCTGAGTCAGGGAATAATTTACTACTCCAAGTTTGCACAGCAGGATTTTTTACTTCCTTGGTGTATAAAATCACTCAAAACTTGGTTATGCACACAAAAAAGTGCAACACATTCTTGCACAGCAGTTTTCCCAGCTTATAAAGTAAATTGCAATGCAATACTGGATAAATTATTCCCTGGGAGTGGTTTGCTGTGGTATTAGTTATTTGTGAGTTACGCTGGAATTGCTGCCTTGTATTAAACTTTTACATATTACTTTTGATTTGTAACCAGTATACAAACCAAAAATGTTAGTATTAAGTACTTTGCACTGATAACATACCAAAATTTTAGAAAGCTGAACCCACTAATGATGCCAACAATAATAACTTTATGCACTGATTGTAGAAAGCACAGGTGAAACCTAAAGATAATGGCAAGAAAATGATTGTACTTGGTGCTGACTGCAGCTTGCTTTGAGATCTGGTACAGAACAAAAGTTGTCAGTACATGCTCTACCATGTGAGTACATCCAAAATGTCAAGACTTTACTATGGATATCTCCATAAACAATTTATGACAGCAAAATAGCCTACAATGTACAGCAAGTTCTTTCCAGCATAAGTTATAGCTGTTCAAATTACGGCCCACAACATCGAAAGTGCCTTTGAAATACTGTGCATACTGTCTAAATGACATTTTTTCACATGAAATTGTGTTAACCAGCAGACCTTATATTTAGGAGTCAGTGGCTACTATACTTCTTCCCAACACAACACTATATTGGACCCAAATTTCCCTCTTAACCCATCTCTAGACACTTCTCTTGAACTTAATGTTAATAAGCCAGGGTTTCCCCTGGCATTCTTTTTGTCAGGGGGCCAGCTCAAATTTGCTATAATTTCTAGCTGTATTGTACTAGCTATATAGTATTGACACTTCTCCTTCACTGTTGGTGTAAAAGCTGGCACCATACTACCCCCATGGACTAATAGCACCTCACACACTTTAAAGCCCAGGGGAAACCCTGATAAGCATAACAAAATGGCTGATCTTTGAGGGGAGATACTGAGATGTCAATGACAATTATCAGATCAAAATGTTCTTCTGGTGACCTTTCAGAGCTAAGAAATGGCATAGGAAGAAATTTTGCATGCAATAATTTGGCCATATTTGTAACTTACCAAAAGCGTCTTTTCATGGTGGAGAATAGCCAGTCTATGGTTTTGTCTATAATCATAACATAATTTGACATCTGTCCATGTCAAGGAAATCTGTGCCACCTTTGGATGTCTTTAACAA